>JAMLFY010000012.1:23811547-24117957 GCA_030441495.1 Dalbergia oliveri | reverse complement strand
GCGTATGTAATCGATTACCCTATGTCATTTACTTTTTGAAACGGACTTTACCCTATTAACGATTACCATTATGTGTAATCGATTACCGTTTTTGAAAACCCAGAATGAATTGAACTCTGGTAATCGATTACTAGGAACATGTAATCAATTACCAGAACACCTTTTGTTTCAGAAACATTCCAAGAGAAAACTAGCAACTTATATGCATTTCAACCCAAGAGATTATGTGATCTTATGGGTTCATGATTTCGGTTCTATGTTTGGCTATATTGCAAAATGCTGTTCTAAGGTGTTAAATGTGTAAAATTATGTTGAGTGAAGCAAGGATCGATTTAGAGAAGCTAGTAAAGAATAAGTAACTAAAAAGGGACTTGAGATGAGAATTCTAGAACACCTTAATACAAAGAAGTGCAAATCTGTTTTAGAATGGTTAATTCAAGGATAAATGATTCATAATTAGTAAGACATGTACAAGAATCCCTTCATAAATGATTAGGTGCTAATCACTAAGTATAAGATGATGATAAGAGATCTAAGTGGTTTATAA
The DNA here is from genome assembly GCA_030441495.1 of Dalbergia oliveri. Taxonomy (NCBI): domain Eukaryota; kingdom Viridiplantae; phylum Streptophyta; class Magnoliopsida; order Fabales; family Fabaceae; genus Dalbergia; species Dalbergia oliveri. The sequence goes on along the minus strand of JAMLFY010000012.1, from coordinate 24,117,410 downwards.
CTTAGAGAACATGCCTAGGAATCCCTCATAATTGATCTAAGAATTAATTATGAGTCTTAGGCGTAGATGGATCTTAAAAGGGTCGCGATGGAGATTTTAGAGCCCCTTAGCAAACGATATATTTTTGCCCTTTTATGTAAAAGTGCTGAGTGGAATCTTGGTGAGTTCAAATCTTTAGAGGAAAAGTTTAAGTGCCAACCCCTTGAGGGTAATAATAATGCAAATACAAGTTTAAAGCCCGAAAGGGGCAAAGCATAAGATACTTGAGATAGGTGGACGAAGAGTATGATTATGATGATGAACCTCGTGCACACGTATGATGATGTGATTATGTTAGTTCCTTGAGCATGAAACTTTATATGCATAATTTGATGAATTGTTGTGTTTGAAATGCATAATGTTTCAAAGATATGAATGAAATTGAGAAATATGCTCATGTGAACTAGAAAGTTGTGGCAATGAGAAAGTTCCATGAAAATGATGCATGTGACTGAAATTATGTGGCATGACTCAAATTTGAGGAAATTCTGAGAGTAGCTTGTTATGCTTCCGAATTTCCGTCAAATTTGAAGGACAAAAGAAAGTTTTTGAGAAATATGAAGTTTAAAGTTATATGCCGAGACGCATTTCTCCTGCTCCGGTAAGGAGAAAGTAAAACCGTGGGGTATGGACGTCGAGCCATACCGAAGCGGACAAAGTCGTTGGTCTTAACCAGTCTACGTTTCGAAGAAGGAGAAAGTCCCATGATGGGTGATCCTTAGGCCCCCTACCCGTACTCTTGGAGTCGGGATTATGATATTTATGATTCGCTTATCAAGAGGATAAGTAAGAACTAGTGACGACTAGTTAAGGTATGAGCTCATAGCCTAGTTTAAGGGTGCGGTTACTATATTATTGGTGACACAAGTATGAGAAAAGGAAAGATGTTCAAAGAAAAGTTTCATGCCACACAATGTTGTTTGAATTATTGTTTGATTTACCTAAAGTGCTACCATGCATCCATGAAACATTATGTTGCATACATGCATTAAGAATCATTATAAAAGACATGGACCTTGGACAACGACCTTTGTGAAAACCTCATAATGAACCTATGCATGCTCAACATTTTCATAATAAACCCAAGGTTCCTGGGACGTAAACGATGGCACTAGGATAGAGGACTTCCCTATGAGATTCTTTAGTAAGAATTCTCACCCCTCTCGTCTTCTTTCCGTTACGTCTTCAGTATCGATGGCGTCGTTCGTGATTTTCATTGACCCGCCTACATGGGAGGTGCACTATGACCCCGAGCATCAGTCCTACCACTTCAAGGGTCATTGCGAGGTGCGCGTTTTTGCATACGTGGGACGCCCTTTTGCTTCCCCCGTCTCCGCTATCACTTCGATCCGACTTCACCCTTTGGCGACGACTGATCTTCGAGAGGACACGACCGAGATGAGGAGACCGTCGCCGGAACCTACTTCCTGCCCAGGACGCTCAGATCCCGAGTATGTTCCCCGTACTCGATCAGGCTGATCCTTCGGAGGGATCTTCCCCTTCGTTCCTATGGGTCACGGAGGAGGTAGTGAGGACACGGTCACCCGCCGAGGCATGCGAGGCGCGTCGACAACCGGCGAGGCGACCACGACGCGGAGGCCACGCTGTCCCCTCGATTCCCATGCCTAGATCTCCGCTTCGTTGGGCTACATCCGAGGAGCTTCGTCAGGTCGCGGGCTACATCTCCCCAACCGAGGACCGGCGTCACCAGTAGGCTTGGAGGGAGGGTAGTGATAGTTGGGTGTTTATCTTTTGGGATTATTACCATGTATTTGTCTTTATGTTTCCCATTGTCCTCAAGCTCTGCCCACTAGTATGGGTAAGACTTTATGTTTCTGTTATATTTTGTGATGTACTAAACTATATTATCTAAAGTAATGAGGAATGATGTTTATGATGGATGTGTTCTTTAATGTTTATATTCTGTATGTTTTATTTATTCCGCTTCACGTTGTTTATGTTACGCGCAAAGGCTCGCACTTTGGTTTATATAAATCATTTCAAAAAAATTTACCGTATTTTCCGCTAAGTATTTTATAAATGAATTTAAAGAAAAGTAATAACTAATAATTAGTCTTGATACGTCCTAGGCGTATTGAGGTTAAATATTAGGGTGTTACATTATGGTATCAGAGTTCGATTCTCACGGAGCCTGAGGATTGGACTGACCATGCTTTAGAAGCATGTTACGTTAGTATGTCATGTGTAGTGCTTAGCTATTAGAGATAAGCTATAGGGTAGGCATTCATGACCTTGTCTGCTTGTCTATGCCATGGTAACTAGCTCATTTAGTTTGGAATGTTGAGCCTGATCACCTCGGTATTTGTTGACTTGTGTGCTTAGGGACCAATGGCACCCCGGAGCAGAATAGGAACGCAAACGCCGGGTGAACGAGGGATGAGACTGAGCCGCTACGCGAAATGGCTAGGGCGATGGAACGCATGTTCGACCGCATGAATCAACCAAGGGACGCGCTCAAGGTCCCCCCGCGAAGCCGTGGAACAAGCCCGTTTTGGGAGTTCCGCAAGGCTAATCCCCCAACCTTTCGTGGAGCTCTGAACCCGACAAGGCTGATGAGTGGATCAAGAACATGGAAAAGATCTACTCTGTGGTTACCTGTCGGAGGAACAGAAAGTCACCTTTGCTGCCTACATGATGGAAGCCGACGCGAGTTTTGGTGGACCGGCACCCGAAGGCTGCTAGAAGCTACGGGCGCAGCCATCAATTGGGAGCTGTTTAAGACGTACTTCTATGAGAAGTATTTCCCGAATCCGTGAAGAACGCCAAGGACATTGAGTTCATGCAGTTGGTCCAAGGTGGAATGTCTCGCCCAGTACACGGCGAAATTTGAAGAGTTGATCAAGTTCTCACGGGTTTTCCAAGGGAACCCCGATGAGGTATGGAAGTGTGTTAAGTTCGAGGCCGGTTAAGGGCCGAACTTAACTTTGCTGTGGCACACATGGAGATTAGGGACTTCCCGACCCTAGTCAACAAGTGCCGAATCATGAAGAAGGGCACAAGAAGATGAGTGCCGCAAGGGTGGATCGTCCCGTGGTTTGGGACCTCAAGCCCCGAAGTTCAAGCCATCAAATCAGACTCAAACGAGGAACCACTACCATCCCTACCAATCCAATCAGTTCAAGCAACAACAACAACATCATCAACCACAACAACAAAGAGGACCCAACAATCAACCATCCGGCAACACCCAAGGCCGCCGTTCAACCCCAACGGCCGCGGAAACCGCAACCATCAACAAGGCGGAATGGGCGGTCCTCGCAATAACAACAACAACAATCAACAAGGAGGGCCCAATGGGAACAAGAACAAGGCACCCCAGGAGCCCCCTGCCTTCCGGACCGCACAAGCCTGGAGTGCCCCCGTGGAAAGAATCATGGCAACCGTCCCTGCCTAGGGCAAGGAGTGTGTTTCAGATGTGGCAAGCTCGGCCACTATGCGAAGGATTGCAAAAGTAATGGAGGGTCGTCAAGTCAAAATCCCCGACCGCAACACCAAGGACGGGTCTTTACCCTCAACGCGGAGGACGCACATGGATCCAACGACCTCATCGAAGGTAAGTGCGAACTAAATGGTAGAACCTTAACTGTGCTATATGACTCTGGTGCTACTCATTCTTTTATCTCACATGCTAGTGTCGAGTCTCTAAATTTGCAAGTTTCTAAGCTTCCTTTTGATCTCATTGTTTCTACTCCTACCAACCGTCCTGTACATACATGTAACTGTTGTCTAAATTGCCATCTTACCGTTGAAAATAGATCTTTTGTCATAGATTTAATTTGTTTACCCTTGAAAGACATAGGCGTAATCCTTGGCATGGATTGGCTTCACGCTAACCATGTGTTGTTAGACGTCATACCAAATCTGTTATTTTTCGTCATCCCCTAGCAAGACTAGTCAAACCTTGAAACTTTATGTGAATGTCGTAGATGTCTTCTGTAGTGGGGAGAAAACTAAGGGATATGTCCTTCTAGCCGCTAGCGAGGTAGACTTTGAGCAGAACATAGATGACATTCCTGGTAAGAAGTACCCCGAGGTATTTCCGGATGAGATACCAGTTCCTCCCGAGAGAGAGGTGGAGTTCTCCATCGAGTTGGTGGGAACGGGACCTATCTCATAGCCCCGTATAGGATGTCACCCTTGGAGTTGAAGGAATTGAAAACCCAGTTGGAAGAGTTGTTAGAAAAGAGTTTTATCAGACCTAGTGCCTCACCTGGGGAGCCCGGTTTTGTTTGTTAAGAAAAAGGATGGGAGCATGAGATTATGTATAGATTATAGGCAATTGAATCGTGTGACGGTGAAGAATAAATACCCTTTGCCTAGGATTGATGATCTTATGGACCAGTTGAAGGAGCGGTGGTATTCTCCAAGATTGATTTGAGGTCGGGATACCACCAAATTCGAGTAAGAGATGAGGATATACCTAAAACCGCTTTTAGGACACGGTACGGACACTTTGAGTTCGCCGTGATGTCCTTTGGACTGACAAATGCACCCGCCGTGTTCATGGACTATATGAATAGGATCTTTAGACCCTATTTAGATAAGTTCGTGGTTGTTTTCATAGATGACATACTCATCTATTCAAAGACTCACGAGGAGCATGAAAGTCACCTAAGTTGGTTTTAGAGGTGTTGAAAGAGAAGAAGTTGTATGCTAAGCTCTCTAAGTGTGAATTCTGGTTGGAGGAAGTGAAGTTTTGGGACATGTAGTATCAAAAGGAGGTATAGCTGTTGACCCTAGTAAGATAGAAGCTGTAATGAATTGGGATAGACCGACCACCGTATCGGAAATACGGAGCTTTTTGGGTTTAGCAGGCTATTACCGTAGGTTTATCAAAGGTTTTTCCCAGATTGCTTTCCCTAACCAAGCTAACTAGGAAGAACACCCCGTTTTCATGGAATCCCGATTGTGAAAAGAGCTTCCTAGAGTTAAAGGAAAGGTTGACCTCGACCCCAGTTTTGGTTTTGCCCGACCCCAATGTACCCTTCGAGGTATATTGTGATGCTTGGGAAAAGGTTTAGGATGTGTGTTGATGCAAAATAGGCAAGTGGTAGCCTATGCGTCTAGACAACTCAAGCCTCATGAGGTTAATTACCCTACCCATGACCTAGAGTTAGCCGCCATAGTGTTTGCCTTGAAAATTTGGAGGCATCACTTGTATGGAGTAAGGTTTGAAGTTTTCTCCGATCATAAGAGTCTTAAGCATCTCTTTGATCAAAAAGAGCTAAACATGAGGCAAAGAAGGTGGATGGAGTTTCTAAAGGACTATGATTTCGGCTTAAGTTACCACCCAGGCAAGGCCAATGTGGTTGCCGATGCCTTGAGTCGAAAATCATTACGCTTATCCCACATGATGGTCAAGGAAGTTGAGCTCATAGAGAAGTTTAGGGACATGAATTTGGGGATGTCAATAACAGAAGAGTGTAAAGATGTGTCATCTTACAGGAACAAGTGGGTTTAAACAAAGGGTGATGATGGCACAAGTAGAAAATGAGGAGTTTAGGGAGACTCTAGAGGCGGTTAAGGCTGGAAAGCTTAAGGGTTTTGAGCAAGGGGCAGATGGATTGTGGAGGTTTGAAGGGCGGATGTGTGTACCGCAAGATGGTGACCTCCGAGAGAGTATCTTGGAGGAGGCCCATAAAAGCCACTTCACCATCCATCCTGGTGCCACCAAGATGTATCAGGATTTAAAGAAGATGTTTTGGTGGCCCGGATTGAAAAGGGACGTAGTAGCCTGGGTTAGTAAGTGCTTGGTCTGTCAAAAGGTGAAGATTGAGCACCAAAAGCCTTCAGGAATGTTGCAACCTTTGCCTATCCCCGAATGGAAGTGGGATAGTATATCTATGGATTTTGTGACCAGCCTACCCCGAACCCAAGCCGGCCATGACGCTATTTGGGTAATAGTGGACAGGTTAACCAAGTCGGCCCATTTCCTACCCATCAAGTTAACCTTTTCCCTAGATAAGTTGGCCCAGTTGTACATCCAAGAGATAGTAAGGTTACACGGAGTTCCATCGACGATAATTTCGGAGAGATCCGTTTACGTCGCGTTTTTGGAAGCCTTTCAAAAGGCGTTTGGTTCTAAGTTGTGCTTAAGCACGGCTTACCACCCCCAAACAGATGGACAATCAAGAACTATCCAAACATTGGAGGATATGCTAAGGGCATGTGTTTTGGATAGAAAAGGGAGTTGGGATAAGTACCTCCGCTTATCGAGTTCGCGTATAACAACAGTTATCATGCGAGTATCGATATGGCACCGTACGAGGCCTTGTATGGAAGGAAGTGTCAGTCGCCTTTGTGTTGGCATGATCTGGAGAACAAAGCATTTTGGGACCGGATGTAGTGAGGGAAACCACAGAGCAAATAAAAATGATCAAGGATAGAATCTTGACTGCTCAAAGCCGACAAAAGAGCTATGCGGACAAGCGGCGAAAGCCGTTAGAATTCCAAGAAGGTGAGCATGTTTTCTTGAGAATAACTCCCACTACAGGAATAGGTAGAGCCATGAAAGTCAAGAAATTGAGTCCCGATTTCTCGGACCTTTGAAATCCTTCAGAAGTCGGGAGCCTACAAATAGCCCTACCTCCAAATCTGTCAAATCTTCATGACGTCTTTCACGTCTCCAGCTTAGAAAATATCAATCCGACCCTAGCCATGTGTTAGAGCCAGAGCATGTACAGTTAAGGGAGGACCTAACTTTCACCTCCCACCAACGAGGATCGTGGACCGTGGTGTCAAGCAGTTGAGGAGTAAGTCCGTTCCTTTGGTGAAAGTCGCGTGGGGACGAGACAAGACGGAGGAGTACACATGGGAGTTGGAATCGAGATGCGGACGAAGTATCCCGAGCTTTTCAAGGTAACGAATTTCGAGGACGAAATTCTTTTTAAGGAGGGGAGTAATGTACGCCCCATTTCCCGTTAGAGTACAAATGACCAAATGCCCCTGAGGTCATTTCTACCCGAAATTCGAGGACAGTTGCCGGCAACCCTCGAATGGGTCAACTCGATGTTTGAAGGGGATTATGCTGTTATGAATGATATCCGAGGGAAACCTCGTTTTCTAAACTTTCGCTCAAAATGACCAAAATACCCTGCGTGTCTACACGGGTAAAAGGTGCCGTTTGAGCCCGAACTTTTCCAGGAAGTTTAGAATGATGTTTATGAGCAATGTTTGATGTTTAGTTGGCCCGGAAGGTCCAGGCAGTTTTAGTGTAAAATTACCATTTTGCCCCTAGAACAGTGTACAGTGCGCCTAATGAAGCAATTAGCAAACCTAAGCAATATTAGGCTCTAATCGAAGATTAATTTATTTCGATAATTAATCTAGAGTCAAAATGATTTATTAAGGTTAATTAGAACCTAAGATTGCTTAGATAAACTCTAATTGTATTCTTTAATTCAAGATTCCTAGTCATGGAATCTTGAATAGTGTTTTCTCTCTCTTTCCTTAAATTAAGGAATTGAGCCATACCTCATTTGACCAAAAGAATTATTTTAAATTACTAATCTAATAAGATCACCCTCCTAATCAAGTCTTGAACCACCTCAATTAACCATTTTCTCACCTAAACACTTGCTTACAAACTCCTAATCAAAAGCCTAATCAAAGAAACACTTAAACACATCCTTAAACCACAATTACATGAACAAAATCCCTTCCCCTTGGCTGATAGGCCAAATCTGCCCCCCAAAATGGTGCCACATGTTGAGTTGTGATGCACTCCAAGCCCATGCTTTAGGCCATACCTTGCCCATGCTTCCAACCATGCTTGCCATGCCTAAGCCCATACCTTTGTAAGAGATATTTCTCCCTCCTCCTCCTCCAAAAGGCCGCCGGTTCCCTCCCATTTCAGCCTCCATATTGCAAGTTTTCTATAAATACCAAGCCTTGGAGAACTTGTTACACTTTGGATCATTTGCCAAGTTCAACTTTCTTGCAAATTCTCTCATTCCTCTCAAATTCCCTCAACTTGGCTGATTTCTTCCTCAAGACTCCAAAAGGATTTCCTTCTCCTTCCATCTAGAAAACAAAGCTTTCTTACATCTCTTCAAGACTTCTTAAGGTAGGGGTTAAGTTTTGATGATTTTTGTTTGTGTTCTTCAAGAAAGTTCTAGTTTTCTCTTGGTTTCAAACTCCTTTTCCTTCCTCTTTCTTTTTCGGCCAAGAGGCCTTCTTACAAAAAGAATGTGAGCTTGATGATGAGGTTTCAAGATAATGATTTGTTGTTGTCATGTGAGAAACCTCTAAAGCTTGAAACAACTTGGTCTTGGACCATACATGCTTGGATTTCCTTTTTCTTGGCTTAAGTTTCGGTTTTTCCTCTTCCTCTTTCCTTTAAGGATTTTCAGTTTTTCTTCTATGGATTTGAACAAAGTTTGTAAAATATGTCTAGTAGATCACAAAAGTTTTGTTAAGAAAGTTAATCTCATGATTTCAAAGAGCTCTAGGCTTACCCTTGCCAACCTTAAAGTTGGTCGGCCGTTCTAGAATTACTTAGATTGAAGCCCATGAGCAATAAAATAAAGAATATGACTTAGTTCTTGTAGTTTTGTTTAGACAAAGTGATGAACTTTGGGTCCATTTCCTTAAGCTTGATGATGAGTTCAAACCTTAAGATTTTCTTGAAGTCTAGGTGCTAAGAACTCTAAAGCTTGCCTTATGATACATAATGGGTTGAGGTTTATGTTCCTCTAAAAGTCTTGCAAGAGCTCTAGCTAAGACAAAAACAAGATGCATTCATGTTTAAATTTATGTCTTGCATCTCATGTTTATTTTGATGTTATCACTAATTTCACAAGAGTAAATGAATGAACTTGCATTACCATATTTAAATTCCCAAGCTTGCATTTCATGTTTATATTTCAAGTCATCACTTAATCCTTAAAGATAATAATGAAGTTGCATCTCATATTTATTTTATGCTCTCACTTTACTTTCTAATGAAGAGTAAAATAAAGTGCATGGCATGTTTAAGATTTTGTCATCACCTAAACACTCTAGAGCTCAAAGACTTGCCCTAAGTATCCAAAGGAAACTCCATTCAAAAAGAAATGGATGAGTTTTGGTATGAACCAACAATGGTTTGATTTTGTAAAATACATGAATGATTTTCAAGGAAATGTTGGAAAACTGTTTTATGAGGTCTCAAGAGGTTTAAATAGTTTGGAATGTGTCAAAATCATGTTTTCTCATTTTCAAGGTTTGGTAATCGATTACCACCAATGTATCGATTACCAGAAGGTTTTTGAAGGACTTTTGGTTTGGTAATCGATTACCAGAGGTAGGAATCGATTACTACGGCTTTTCATGCCCAAACCTTTCTGGAAACCTGGATCGATTACTTTAATGTAATCGATTACCAAATGTTCTTACTCTTCAGAAAAGAATTAACCTAAGTAATCGATTACCGTCGTATGTAATCGATTACCCTATGTCTTTACTTTTTTGGAAACAGGTTTAACCCTACGTAATCGATTACCATTATGTAATCGATTACCTTGTTTTGAAAACCCAGAATGAATTGACTCCTGGTAATCGATTACTAGGAACATGTAATCGATTACCAGAACACCTTTTGTTTTCAGAAACATTCCAAGAGAAAACTAGCAACTTATATGCATTTCAACCCAAGAGATTATGTGATCTTATGGGTTCATGATTTCGGTTCTATGTTTGGCTACCTGACAATGCTGCTAAGGTGTTAAATGTGTAAAATTATGTTGAGTGAAGCAAGGATCGATTTAGAGAAGCTAGTAAAGAATAAGTAACTAAAAAGGGACTTGAGATGAGAATTCTAGAACACCTTAATACAAAGAAAGTGCAAACTGTTTTAGAATGGTTAATTCAGGGATAAATGATTCATAATTAGTAAGACATGTACAAGAATCCCTTCATAAATGATTAGGTGCTAATTTCTAAGCATAAGATGATGATAAGAGATCTAAGTGGTTTATAACTTAGAGAACATGCCTAGGAATCCCTCATAATTGATCTAAGAATTAATTATGGAGTCTTAGGCGAAGATGGATCTTAAAAGGGTCGCGAATGGAGATTTTAGAGCCCCTTAAGCAAACGATATATATTTTCTGCCCTTTTATGTTGAGTGCTGAGTGGAATCTTGGTGAGTTCAAACTTTAGAGGAAAAGTTTAAGTGCCAACCCCTTGAGGGTAATAATAATGCAAATACAAGTTTAAAGCCCGAAAGGGGCAAAGCATAAGATCCTGTAAGATAGGTGGACGAGAGTATGATTATGATGAACCTCGTGCACACTTATGATGATGTGATTATGTTAGTTCCTTGAGCATGAAACTTTATATGCATAATTTGATGAATTGTTGTGTTTGAAATGCATAATGTTTCAAAGATATGAATGAAATTGAGAAATATGCTCATGTGAACTAGAAAGTTATGGCAATGAGAAAGTTCCATGAAAATGATGCATGTGACTGAAATTATGTGGCATGACTCAAATTTGAGGAAATTCGGAGAGGCTGTTATGCCGCCGAATTTCCGTCAATTTGAGGGACAAAAAGAAAGTTTTTGAGAAATATGAAGTTTAAAAGTTATATGCCGAGACGCATTTCTCCTCTAGGTGAGGAGAAAGTAAACCGTGGGGGTATGGACGTCGAGCCATACCGAAGCGGACAAGTCGCTGGTCTTAACCAGTCGATGCGTTTCGAAGAAGGAGAAAGTCCCATGATGGGTGATCCTTAGGCCCCGTACTGGGAGTCGGGATTATGATATTTATGATTCGCTTATCAAGAGGATAAGTAAGAACTAGTGACGACTAGTTAAGGTATGAGCTCATAGCCTAGTTTAAGGTGCGGTTACTATATTATTGGTGACACAAGTATGAGAAAAGGAAAGATGTTCAAAGAAAAGTTTCATGCCACACAATGTTGTTTGAATTATTGTTTGATTTACCTAAAGTGCTACCATGCATCCATGAAACATTATGTTGCATACATGCATTAAGAATCATTATAAAAGACATGGACCTTGGACAACGACCTTTGTGAAAACCTCATAATGAACCTATGCATGCTCAACATTTTCATAATAAACCCAAGGTTCCTGGGACGTAAACGATGGCACTAGGATAGAGGACTTCCCTAGAGATTCTTTAGAAAGAATTCTCACCCCTCTCTGTTTCTTTCCGTTACGTCTTCAATATCGATGGCGTCGTTCGTGATTTTCATTGACCCGCCTACATGGGAGGTGCACTATGACCCCGAGCATTACCACTTCAAGGGTCATTGCGAGGTGCGCATTTTTGCATACGTGGGACGCCCTTTGCTTCCCCCGTCTCCAGCTATCACTTCGATCCGACTTCACCCTTTGGCGACGACTGTCTTCGAGAGGACACGACCCGAGATGGAGGACGTCGTGCCCGACCTTCCTCGTCGGAGGTACGCGGATATCCCGAGTATGTTCCCCGTACTCGATCAGGCTGATCCTTCGGAGGGATCTTCCCCTTCGTTCCCTATGGGTCACGGAGGAGGTAGTGAGGACACGGTCACCCAGCGAGGCATGCGAGGCGTGGGAGAGGCGACCACCCTGTTCCCTCGATTCCCATGCCTAGATCTCCGCTTCGTTGGGCTACATCCGAGGAGCTTCGTCAGTTCGCGGGCTACATCTCCCCAACCGAGGGCCGCGTCACCAGTAGGCTTGGAGTGGGAGGGTAGTGATAGTTGGGTGTTTATCTTTTGGGATTATTACCATGTATTTGTCTTTATGTTTCCCATTGTACTAAAGCTCTGCCCACTAGTGCGGGTAAGACTTTATGTTTCTGTTATATCTCGTTGTGATGTACTAAACTATATTATCTAAAGTAATGAGGAATGATGTTTATGATGGATGTGTTCTTTAATGTTTATATTCTGTATGTTTTATTTATTCCGCTTCACGTTGTTTATGTTACGCAAAGGCTCGCACTTTGGTTTATATAAATCATTTCAAAAAAAAATTTTACCCGTATTTTCCGCTAAGTATTTTATAAATGAATTTAAAGAAAGTAATAACTAATAATTAGTCTTGATACGTCCTCGTATTGAGGTTAAATATTAGGGTGTTACAAATTTCCCAAGTGTGAGTTACATGAGATGATGCCTATTATTTGCTCTAATTTTTGCCTAGGCCGCCCTTTTCGTTTTTGACTAGCGAGCTTTTTTTTCTTTTTATTTTTCTTTCTTTTTCATTTTGCCCTAATTTTTGCTTAGGCTGCTTTTTGAGTTTTCGACCTAATGGGCTTCTTCCGCATCTTTTCAAGGATAAAACCTTTTGACTGATCGGTGTTAATTGGTTTAGGCAATTATCTTCCATCCATGTCTTGCAAAATCAATGCCCCACCTGAGAGCGCTTGCTTGACAATGTAGGGACCCTTATAACTCGGAGCCCATTTTCCCCGTGCATCCTCTTGATTAGGAAAAATTTTTAAGAACCAAATCTCCTGATAAAAACCTCTAGGACGGACTTTCTTATTAAAAGCTTTAGCCATTCTACTATGGTATAATTGTCCATGACAAATAACTGTCAATCTTTCTCTTCAATCATATTCAACTGTTCATATTGAGCCTTTACCCAATCAGATTCTTCCAATTCTACCTCCATCAGAACCTTTAATGACGGGATTTCCACTTCTATAAGGGATACAACTTCTATTCCATACACCAATGAGAAGGGAGTTGCCCTATGCTTGACCATATGTTGGTGCGATATGCATGTAGTGCATATGGCAGTATTTCGTGCCAGTCTTTATAAATCATTTTGAACTTCGGTACCATTGAGATTAGGAGATTGTCTGTGATGAACCCTTTCTGGAATCCCATATCTGGAGATAATGTCCCTTTTGATGAATCTAAGAAACACTTTTTGTGTGATACTGCATGTAAAGCAGCTTCCACCCACTTAGTGAAATAGTCTATCGCTACCAAAATGAAATGATGACCATTGGATGCCTTGGGATTAATTGGGCCGATGACATCCATGCCCTACATCGAGAAAGGCCAGGGAGATACCATGTTATGTAATGTAACTGGAGGAGCATTGACTTGGGCATTGTGGCACTTCCAAACATAGTTGATACAAGTCGCTTTCCATGGTGGACCAATAGTAACCACTCCTTAGGATTTTGCATGCCATCATGTGTCCATTATGGCCATAGAATCCTTTGTGGACTTCAACCATGATTATTCGAGCTTCATGAACATCTACACATCTAGGAAAGTGGTATCATGATTCCTCTTATAGAGGACGTCACCATTTAGGAAAAAGGATATGGCCAGTCGTCAGATTGTCTTCTTATTCACCTCATTTGCCCCAGTTGGGTACTCCCCCTTTTGAATATACCGCTTGATGTCATGATACTAGGGTTGGCCGTGACTCAATCTCCACACTACAGTATATCGGTTCATCTTGCACCTCTACATAGATAGGTTGGACATTGGTGTAGACTTCCAATTTAGTCATTACAGCCAAAGTTACCAATGCATCCGCAAATTGGTTCTTGTCTCGAGTTAAGTGAGAGAACGATATATCATCAAAGTGCTCAATTAATCAAGACAAGTACTTCTAATAAGGTTCCAATTTTGGATCCTTTGTTTGCCATTGTTCGTTAACTTGGTAGATAATGAGTGCCGAATCTCCAAAGACTTTTAGTTCTTTGATTCCCAAGTCAATTGTAACCTACAAACCATTCGCACATGCTTCATATTCTGCGATTTTGTTGGTACATTCAAAATCTAGTTTGATGGAAATTGGGTCCTTTCTGGCAGTGACACTACTTAGCTTCTACTCCACATCCGTTCATGTTGACAGCTCCATCAAAATACATCTTCCACATATTCTCCTCTTCTTCATCTTCTCCTTCCACTACCAGCACCGTTATCAGGGAATTCAGCCGGTGGGTTGTGCATCCTCCAAAGGGTTTTCAACTAAATGATCAGCAATTGCACCTCCCATGACAGACTTTTAGGTCACATACTTGAATCAAATTCTGACAATATCACTTGCCACTTCGACATTCTCAATGACATATGAGGACTATCAAATATGTATTTTAGTGGATCCATTCAAGAGATTAGCCAAGTAGTGTAGTATAACATGTACTGCCACCTTTTGGAAGTCCACACTAATGCGACAGGTCTTTTCAATTATCAAGTAGCGGATTCACAGTCATTAAGCTTCTTGCTCAGATAGTAAATGGCTTGTTCCTTCTTTCCAAACTCGTCACACCGTCCCAACATTGCCCCAATTGATGGGAAATATCGTGAGGTACAATATTAAAGGACAGCCCGCGTAGGCGGGATCAAAACTGGAGGTTTCATTAAATAAGCCTTTATTTTGTCAAAGGCCTCTTGGCATTCTTCATTCCATTCTCCCTTATGCTTTTGGAACACTTGAATGAGCTCACAAGTGCTAGTTAAGTTGGCAATAAATCTAGCAATGTAGTTGAGTCTCCCAAGAAAACTTCTCACTTCCCATTCAGTTCAAGGAGCTAGCATCTCTTGTATCACCTTCACCTTGTTGGGGTCCACCTTTATCCCTTCTCTGCTAACAATGAATCCAAGTAATTTCCCTATAGAAGCTCCAAAGATGCACTTATTTGGGTTCAGCCGCAGCTGTATTGTCTAAGCTTTTCGAATAGCCTTCAGGATTGCCACGTGACTTTCTCCCTCTTTAGACTTGGCAACCATATCATCTACGTACACTTCAATCTCCTTATGCATCATGTCATGGAACAATGTGACCATGGCATGTTGGTAGGTGGCACCATTCTTCAATCCGAATGGCATGACTGGTATAGCAAAATGTTCCCCACGGAGTTATGAAAGTAGTTTTTCTTTATCATGAATGTCCATCGGGATCTGACTATATCCAGAGTACCCGTCCATAAATGAAAGCGGTGACTTCCAGCCGTATTATCCACCAAGACATCAATGTGAGGGAGAGGAAAATCATCCTTTGGGCTAGCTTTGTTTAGATCCCGATAATCCACACACATTCTCACTTTTCCATCCTTTTTGGGTACGACAATGTTAGCCACCCAGTCCAGTGTGTCTTGATACCTCCAGAAATCCAGCTTCTAGTTGTTTAGTCACTTCTTCTTTTATTTTCAATGACATGTCAGGTCGCATTCTTCTCAACTTTTGCTTTTTCGGCTGAGCTTTTGGATACAAAGGGATCTTATGTGAAGCTATTTCTAGATCTAACCCGGCATATCATGATAGGTCCATGCAAAGACATTCTGATATTCTTCAAACAGTGCAATCATTTATGTGCGTTCTGGGTTTTCTATATTTTCAGCTCTCTTCTTTGGTGTCCATGTTAATCAATTCAATCACTTCATTGTCTAAGTCAAATTCCTTTTCTGGATTCTAATAGATTTGAAAATTACCTAACAATTTCTTCATCCTCCTCAGATTCATGGTTATCACAATCGAGTGCAGCAAGAGAATCAATTGATTGGCTTCCAAAGTCCCTTTCATGTGGCAAAATTTCTATAGCATTTAGATTCCTGGAAAGCAATTATGGTGGATTGGAATGCTAAAATATAGTGGATAATTAATGCGAAAAAAAACTTAAATTAATGGGCTGAGAAAATAGTGACAAAAAAGCGAAAGAATAGAAGGAGAATAGAAGACACAAAGAATTGTAAAAATGAGTGGGAAAGAAAAATTGCTAGCAAAACATGCATGTTTATTCAACTGATGTCTTCAAGAAGCATAAATGATAGCATAAATAGTATTTACAACACAAACAATTACTTTGCAACAATAACATCAATTACTGGTTCAGCTGTCCAGCCATCAGGACTTCATCATCATTGGCAGCATAAACCTTGTTGCTTTCTTCAGTTGTCCATGTCCAAGGTGTTGATGGTGAGACTTGGAGGAGAAGAGCAAACTTTTCCAGCTATAATCACCTCAGCTTGGACCTAGAAATGTCTCCTTTAGGTGAGGGATTTGTTTCTTCTCATCCTTATTTTGTTGAAGGGCCATGGCACCCATCTCCTTTGATAATGATGCATCATATCCCAAACTAAATCGGTTGGGTTTCTTGGAATCGGTATAGGTATTTTGATACCTTGGTCCTATCCCAACCCTTTACCCTGAATATCCATTCTTAGCCATGATATGAGCCATTATTTGATTAACATTTTGAATTGTGGATCAACTATACTCATGTTTGGGCTTTACCAACTCCAGGCTATGCCACAAATTATTTTCTATTGGCTCAACATTCTCCACATATGGTAGTGAGACCGGCTTGGATACAATGATGTCCCTTTCTCCATGGATAGTCACAACTGATCCATTCTCAATATATTTAACCTTTTGATGTAAGGTTGAAGGGACAACACCAATATCATTGATCCATGGTCTTCCTAATAGCATATTATAATCTTAGCCGATCTCCATCACTTGGAATAATACTTCTGATTTGCTTGGTCCAATCTATAGTGGCAACACCACCTCCCCCAGAATGTTTTCCTGCCCCATCAAAAGCTTTCACAACCATCACTTAGGGTGATATATCATCCACACTCATTGATAGTTGTTTCAAGGTTGACACTGGTAATACATTTAACCCTGATCCTCCGTCAATAAGGACTCTAGGCACTATGTGGCCTTTGCATTTGAGGGTTATATGTAATGCTTGTGGGTTAGCCCATGACACCACTTCTTCATCTAAGAACATGATCATATTGAAACGTTCACTGGATCCACCATATTTACCATGTTCTGTAATGAAATGCCGGGCTTGACATAGGCTTCCTTTAAAACTCTTAATACTTCCTTTTGATGAGACTCGGACGATAGGATTAGTGACAGAAGATATTCTGAGGAGTCTTTAATTGTTCCAATATCATACTCGCTCTGTTTCATGATTTTAAGGAATTCTTCCTCTTCCTCTTCTTCCTTTTTCTTCTAACATCTCCTTCGTCCATAAACTTTCCTTTTTCCAGCTCTTTGGGTCCGTACACCCTTCTACTTCTTGTTATTCCTTTTACCTCCATGATATTAGTCACCTCCTCACTTGTTTGAGCCTTTAAGATTTCCCCTTGTCACTTTTCATCTCAACCTTGGTTTCATAGCTCCAAGGTACAACATGTGTGTCCTCATATACAAAGGGTGTTGGTTTCTTCATAGTGATCACTACCTTTTTTGGCTTCATGTCTGATTAAGTGGGGCACTCGAAACACAAAACGCTCGATCACATTTTTCCTCAAGGAAGTTCGGCCTCCTTTTGCCTGAATCACACCCAGGTTGAGTAATTCCTGAACTCGAACTTTAAAATCCCAACAAATTTCTATATCATGATCGAAACCTCTAGAGTGGTATACACAATTTGACTTCATATCATTCTTCTCATTCTCTTTATTGCAAAAGCAGTGCGTTGTGCCATAGCCAGCTTTATTTAAACCAAAGAAAATTTTCTCCATGGGTGTTCTAAGACTCAACACTTTCTTAATCCAGGGTTCCTCCATTTCCAAGGCATTTATCCGACTTCCTCGTTCAGGTTCGGAATCGGATTATTGACAATATCTGGTTTTGACTCTTCTTGAAAGTCCAATCTCCCGCAAGCAATTAGCTTTTTCACTGCTGTCTTAAAACCTTCACAATCTTCGATAGAATGCCCTGCTATGTCCATATGATATTTGCAAGTTAAGTTTGGGTTATACCAAGCTGGGTATGGTGGTTCCAATGGGCACATAGGATATGCCGAGGAAGCATTAACTAGCCGTTGAAAAAAGCATTTGAGATGGATAGCTTCGGGAAAGGTGGTAAGTTTGGGAATCGGGAACGGCTTTAGTTTTGGGCATTAGGCTGTGGTGGGGTAGTGTTTGGGTAGTTCTGAGGATGCATGGTTGGATTATTGGTAACATGTTGGACGAGCTGGTTGGTATGGGCGTATATGGATGTTATTGACTTGAGGCTGGGGGTATGGAATTATGTTTGCTTGGTATAATGGGTAAGGAGGGATGGATGGTACTTGGGTTCTTGGGTGTGTCGAGGCATATCCTGAATGAAAGATTGCTGACCTTACACATAATTTACTTCCGCCTTTTTTTTCCTAGGCGGGAATCTTCTTCTTGCTTCCTTATTGCTCATAGGAAGTTTCCTTTAGCCAGGCTCTCAATCCTTTCTCTAGCTATTATCAGCTAGAGAAATCCTTGTATGCGGCTCCTGCCATTGCCCCGATATAAGGGATCCTAAGGTTCCCAAAAAGTATGAACACATTTCAGCTTGGATGAGTGGTGGTTGAACTTGAGGCTTAGGCTCTCCACCTTTGGCCATATTACTTAAATGGTTCATCCTTCTTCTTCTGCATTGAGCTTAATTGCTTTCGAATAGGTGCCATTTCGAGATTGAATTTGTATTGGCTCATAAACAGATCGGCCAATTATCTCTAGCTCGTGATTCTCGAATGGTCTAGCTGAATGTACCATTCCAAGGCAAGTCCAATTAAGCTTTCATGGAAAAAGCTAACAAGGAACCTTTCATCTTTGGACCATATTGCCATCTTAGTACAGGAACTCTTCAAGTAGAACAACGAGTTGGGTCCCATCATACTTTGAGAAGTCAAGGACCTTGAAGTCTTTGGGAACTATCAGGTCCATAGGAGTGCACAGTGACTCAATCTCCACACAGCCATAGGAGCTAGGACCTTGGATAGCTTTAATCGTTCTTGTATTTTCTTCATCCACTTTTCTTTGAATTTGTCTTTCTCCGCCTCTGAATGATTGTTCCCTAAGAAAGGTAATTATTTTTGAACAACAACATGGGGTGGCTCCCAAATAGGGGTAGCGTGTCCATGCTCTTCAACATGTGCATTTTCTATGACATGATAACCTTCTCGACGGGAATCACTATTGGCATTGTCGGTGGTGGTTGAGAGTTACCTGGCATTCCGCCAATGACATTCATCCCTTAGGTGATGTTTAGAGCTGCATCTGATACCATAGGTATGGTTATCGTTGTAGCACTTGGTTATACACTTACTGGCATACCCAACCTGTCCTTTGGTAAGCTCCCAATAAATCTAGTGACTCTTTAATGGCTAATATCATTTCTTCTATCCTTGTTTGATTATTCAACATTTCGTTCAATTTTCCTCTTAGTGCATCAACCTTCATGCTTAGATTCCTTCCGATTCAACATGAGTTGCATCCGAATGAGCCTTTCCTAGATCAGGATTACATCCTGCCATTTTGGTCCATGCTCTGGTATTGTGGACATGAGTTTGATTGGTATCCGTTTTCCTTGGTGCCCAATGGTTACAAATCTTCACACTCAAAAGGTTAACAACATTCAAATAGGTTAATTTTTTTTTTATTTATTATAACTATATGTAGAAGAACAAATGAACAATAGTCATCAAAAGTTCTTTGTCGACACTAGGATGCCCGCACCCGTTCTTATGGGCATATCACCCTATAAGTCAAGGTGCGATTAATAGCAACTCTTTAGGGAGAATCCACTCCTCTATAGATGCTATCTAATGAACACTAGCAATGCAGTTATTCTTTTCTATATGATTGAGTTTCTCACATTCTTGCGCAAGGATAAACAATCTCAAAGCAAAAATGTGATTGATCACTTTCTAGGGGAACATTTGATCCTTCATAGAAAGCATTGAGCATACTATAGATAATTGGTAACTTGTAGAAGAGGCACAAACATTAAAAATTTCATTCATTTCCAAGTGAAATTCTGAGTACAAATCATTTCAGAATACATCATACACGATAATAGAGAAAACAACTACATCAAAAAGGACCTTTATTCATGAAACTACATCAAAAGCTTCATCTTCTTTCTTTTGAGACCTCTGGCAATGTTTTTGCATGAATCCATGAACTCTGTCACTTCTTGAGGTAACTTGAATGGTGGCATCTTACCAATTTGTTCATCTGCCTTTGCAAAGCGATGGACAAAGTTTGGGATGTAATGACTCAATTCACCAGCTAACTTCCCATACTTTTCTTTCCATTCAAGGGCATTTTCTCTCCATGATTTTCCAAATTCGATCGCATCAACAAATAAGTCATGATACTAGTTTGCCGATGTCCACCCCCGAACGGCATCATGTTTGGTCTGTGCCAACATTGTTGACAAGTGTTCTACTTGTGCTTCCATTTCCTTTTCTTGTCCTTCTCTTTGCTGATCTCCATTTTCAGGCTCCAAATGCTTTTATCTCTTTTACTAACTTCTTGTTCTACCCTTTTCACTGTGCGACTCTTTTTGTTAATCTCCTCTTTTAACTTGTTCCTTTCTTTTTCAAACATATGAAGTCTTCCTCCTAGTTCTTGAATTTTGCTCAAATGAGTAGTCGGAATCTTTTCTTTGCTTTTCTTGGATCCTTTGATAGCACATTCATCTTTTAAGGCTTCAACTTCCTTAACCATTTTCTCACACCGATTTTGAAGAATGGTATTTTCCAAATCAGATGCTTCCTTTTTCTCTTCCAAGATCACATTTGTGCCTTCATTATTTCTATATGGGAGGTTAATTGCAATGTTTCTAGGGTTTTCACGGAATTGTGTTGCTTGGAATGTCCTTTGGGATGTTATTTTTCCTAACTCTTGCCTGCCTCCACTTTTGTATTCCTGAGAAGAGGTTAGCCGCCTTGCCTGAGCTCCTTTTCCTAGGACCTTGATGTCATCCCATGCCATTTTGATATTCTTTTCTTGTTCCATGGTACTTTTATCTTTTTGATATAGGAAACTAAACCCCTCAAGTTGCTTTTCTTGTGGTTTTGTTTGAGTCCAATGAAGTTGTCTAAGCACCAATGTAGGTGCGTAGGAGATACATCCCCTTGGACCCATCAAAGGAACATTGTGAAAGTCACCACAACTATATATAATGCTTTCTCCATGGTACCAGGGCAAACCCATTTGAAAGAATTTGACTGGAGTTCTGAGAACTCTTTTTCCATGCCAGTGCCTCTTGATGACTTATCTGCACATGATGGAAGCTTCCTAAGGGAGGAAAGAGGCCCATGTGATTATTGGCATATGTATGAGTCATGAACCAAACGTATAACATTTGCAAATAACACCGAAACCTACCACCATTTTTTGGAAGCAAACTCCCAAGGAAAAAAAGGTATTTGCCAATATAGCCGGAATAGGATTCATGCCTTGTGTCTCAAACTTGAAAAACATATCCATGGCGGCTTGGTCAACAACATCTGGTGTGAATGGAAATAGGACTAATCCATAAACGTTTAGTGCCAACCTTCGATTGAAGAAGTCCCAATTTCCTTGTCGGGCCAAGGTTTGCAGATGAGTTTCAAGAAAACTCCTCTTGATTCTTTGAATGGATCCCCTCACTTCCATTTCCATCTAATTTACTTCAACTCCAATTATTTTGGCAATCTTTTCTTTATTGACATAATGGCCCTGAGAGATACACACCAGACTTGTCTCGAATTGGTAGCCTTATCATGACTGTGTACTCTTCTATGGTTGGTGTTGTATCAAAATCAGGTAACTCAAAATAGCAAATAGAAAAGTTCCAAACTGAGAGAGCACTCAATGCTGTTACTTCTACTTGGATAAGTAGCAAATCCAATATACGCCCATATGTGTGTCTAAAAGAGGATCGGACTTCATGAGGCATCAACTAAATTATTTTTTCACATTCTCAAGCTCGTTACTAGTCACTTGGAACTTTGATGTTCCTTTTCCAATTATGTGCATTGCTAGTGTTCATTTGTATTGCTTCCATATTGCTTTGAAATGATGATGACTTTTGCTTTATTAACAATCAAAGATCACACTGGGGAAATAAAAAGATGAATGAGTAAGATTAAACAGATGGAAAGAAAAGAGAAAGAAAATGCATGCTCCTATCGAGAATATGAGATGCTTCCCTAAGAACATGATAACACACAAACCTATCAAATTTTTCATATCAGAAAGTTATGGAAAGAATAGGATGTGATGAATGCATGTGATAATGTTTTGATGCAAGATTAACTATTTTAAAATAAAGCATAAAGAAGTGCAAAGTAAAGGATGAAAGAAGCATGCTCCCTTTGTCCTAACAGGGTAAAACTTTAATGGATGGGAAGTTCTAAGGCCAAGAACCTGATTTGGGTGGTTGCTAAGTTGAACTATGCATGCACACATTCATGGTGGATCTAGACTTCTAATTGTCATGGTCCCCAAATTGCCCCTATCCATAGGACAGGATCGACCTTCGAACCAACCATAAGTAGGGATGAACCCTCTCAATATGATTGACCCATAAAGCCAGGAACAATCTGAGTGGTATCCCAACAACTATCAAGTGAGCATGAAGCCCCTCATGACAATGTCAAGAAACCCCCAATGCTCGGTTCGCATAGGCTCGGGTATAGAGCCCAACAAGTGTGTGAGATAAGTGATTGTGAAGTGTGTGCAGGGAGCATACAAACCTTTCAATCCTAACACTACATACACTCCTGCAAAACAAAATACAAACAACAAATATATACATAACAATAATGGTCCTTTACCCTAAGGTTTATACATAAAGAACATTAAACTCTAAGAATGGAAAAGCACTATACAAAATAAAATAAGAAAGGAAAAACAGAAATCGAATGGCTATATTTAATTTGCACAATTAACTAAAATAGGCCTTAACTCTTATAGTCCCAGTGGAGTCACCATCTGTTACAACCGGATAGCAATGGACGGAAAAAATAATTGTTGAAAATTGGGAGTCGCCACTAAGTTTATTTAAATTGGGAAAACATGGAAAAACCCATTTATTAAAAATTGGCCTTTAAAACCAATTTAAGCTCGGAGTTGGTTATGCATAGGGAAGGGTAAGATTTTAATCCTACGCACCCTAATACACCCATCTTTTGATGGTACCTTTAATTAACTATGCAAATTAATTAATAGCCCCTTTTTAAAAAGATAAAAATAAATAAATAAATGGATAAAAAGAATAAGCATATTTACAATTTAAAACAAACAATTTAAGGAAAATTAATTTTGGCTTGATAAGGGTCACTTGCTCCTACGTATCCTCTAGTGCAATGAAGAACTCAAAGTCACGTAGTTCTGGAAAATGATTCTGTGTTAATGGATTTTAATTAAATAGGGAACATAAAAAATCTAAAAAATCTCTTGATTGATTTTAATTAAAAAAGATCAAATTATAGAAATTTATTCGTACAGGATTCAATTTAACACCAGGCCACTCAATAAGTCCTTATGATTCAAATAACAATGAAGGCAACATTTACTACTCAATCATCATTATTGATCATTGTGTGAAAGCGAGTAATTTTTTTTAATCTTTTTTTTGACAAAAAAAATCAAGAAAATAGTATGCATCTTTTTTAAAAAAATCAGCCAAAGGATTTTTTTTGTCAAAAATAATTTTTTTGGACAAAACTTGGGAAAGGACTGAAGGCCCAAAAGACCAAATAAGGAAAATATTTTATTTATTATATTTTAAATAAAAATTTTCTCTATGCCAAAAAAAAAAAATAGCAACCCAAACAAACTTAGAATATCAAAACAAACGGTGGCCCAACTATAACACAAACTAATGATGCGCCAAAAGGAGTCAAAACTGATGATGTGCCAAAACTAATGATATGCCAAACTAATGATATAATGCTTCAGCCCAAAACAAAAGTAGTCACTAACTTATTATTTTTTAAAAAAATAATGGTGGACCCAAACTGAAGATCAAACAAAATGTGCCTAGGAAGTATACAAAAAGAAGTCAGTAAATAATAAAAAAGAAATCCTACACCTACGAATGCTCAGCCACACAACAAAAAAGTTAAGGATTTTATTAATCCTTTGTGGTTGTAAACACATCATTCTACCGGGTTGCCAGCAAAACACATATTTGGGGCGTTGCAAACATATACACATGCATGGACAGAGGAGCAAGAGAGAGGGCGGTGGTCAGCGAGGAAAAGAGGGCGGATGTGGCGATGTTAGTGGAGCGGCGTGATCACGGCCGCGAAGGCCGGATCTACGGTGGTGAGGCTAATTGGGAAGAAGGTCCGGCGGTGGAGGACTCCTGGTCGCGAGCTCTAGCGGTAACAATGGTGGCCGATGGAGGTGAGCGGGCTAGGGGAAGCTTACGCCTTCCTCTTGGTTTGAGCTTTTATTTTTTATTTTTTCTGTTATATGAAAAAAAAAATGACTTGATTCTAAAATGATGTTGAATTTATGGACTATATGGACTGTTGGGTAGTTTTGGCGTGGTTTGTTTGTGATTTGAGAATCGGAGAGTGTATGTGCATGTGTGACTGATGATATTAGAATAGAGGAACAAACGTAACAACGAATGAGAGAGTAATCCTACCACTATTCACCATGACTTTCTTTTTCAATTCGTCTACTCCCTTCCCCCTCTATGCTGAAAACATACATTTATATACACTTGCCATATTATTCCCGTGGTCCTCATTGATCTTTGCAGCTATGATAGGGAGTGGTTGAGAGATTTTGTCCAATTCATTGCAATTATTATGATGATGATCTCTCAATTCACGATGGTGGAAGTATGGTCTTTCACCTTTTGTCATTTTTTTCATTATCATTAGTTCGTTATGCTTTGCTCTTTTATCCGCTTTTCCATTTTATTTTATTTTTTTATTTTTATTTTTATTTGTTTAGGTTTAAGGTCAAAGAAATGTGGGCTGAAATAAATAAAATGGGCTTGACTGAACCTCTCTTTTTTCTTATTCGGGTGGTAATGGGCTGAATAATAATGATTTTTTTTAATGGACTGAATAACAACAATTTTTTTGGTTTTTTTTTAATGGACTGAATAATATTTTTTGGTTTTTGAATGGGCTGAAATGATTGGGTTTTCTCCCTTTTTTTAGTGTGCACATGAGGTAAAATGAACCTAAAAACTAATGTTTAAACTGACTTGAATTAAACACAATAAAGGGTTATAGACAAGACTTCAAGATGGTTTGCAATTTATTTTTACCAACATGGGCTACAATTAAAGGAAAGAAATAGAAATAATAGGTTAAAAATGATGATGAACTTTATTCACAAACTATTAACAACATGGCAATTTTATTTTTTTATTTTTTTGTTTACGGTTGGATAAATCGGGTGTTTCAGAGGGTATCTCCTATGAAGGGGGTAATAGGTTCGGAGCGGGGAAAGCTAAGTCCTTGTTATGTTAGCCCGTTTGAGATCTTAGAGAGAGTCAGAATAGTGGCCTACAGATTGGCACCGCTTCCCAGCTATCAGCTATTCATCCAGTTTTCCATGTCAGGATGCTAAAAATATATGTCCAATCACCACATGCTCAAACTTGCAGCAGGTCAAGTTGATGAGAGCTTAGCATATAAAGAAGAACCGGTGGCCATCATGGATAGGCAGATCAAGAAACTTCACTCAAAGGAAGTGGCCTCATGAAAGTTATCTAGAGGAATCAATCCAGTGAGGAGCCACCTGGATGCCGAAGAAGCCATGAAAGCCAAGTATCTGCATCTCTTCCCTTTACAAAGTATGTTTTAAGATTTGGGGACCAAATCTCTTTTAGGGGGGAAGAATGTAATACCGATGTACACGTGTCCTTGGATAGGTTCCATACGGCCTTGGGATTCCTGGAACCCACTCAGGGCTGGATAGGCCCGAATCTTAGAATCATGTTGCAGCTTTAGTTCTATAGGATTATGAAGAACAGTTTACTGGAGTGAGTTTGGCTAGTTGCAGTGAAAGTTGAGCCTTTCTATGTCGAGTTTCTTATAGGCTCGTGAGCGAGTGAGGGTATGGCCAGGCTTGTTGCAGTGAGCACCCCGTGTTTACAGGATTAGAAAATGACACTATTTCACTTATGGCCTTTTTAAAACCCCATTGGGCTCCTCATTTCCAAAAGCTGAAATTGAAACCAAACACCCTAAACCCTCATTTCTCTCATTTTTCTCTAATTTCACCCCCAATCTAGCTCCCTAAATCATCAAAGTGAGTATATGTTGTTAGAGTTTGTTTCCATTCTTTCTATTCTTTCATGACATTGGGTTGGACTTTGTTATTTCTCTCATTATTGTCAAGTGGGGGTGGTCCCCCAATATTGTTAGTGTATGTTTAGAGCAATCTAGAGCTTTTCATAGGTTGCTTATGAGTTTTGTTGTTTTAGTGTAGACATTGGTGTCATTCCTCCTTCCGTAGTCCCCGTGGTATTGGTACTTCACAATCTACCCCTCCAAGTGAGTGGGTTTGATCTCATGACCTTACTTTGGTCATCCTATAAATTATTTCTAGCACCATAAAATGATTAGAGAATATTTGCTTGAGTTTTATCATGAACCAAAATATTTAATTGTGTTTTACCAAGGATTAGAGAATATGTTTTTGAAATTTAGCATGAAAGTCTATGTTTATCAAAATGCATAGGACAACCCTTGGAATATAATTGCTATCACATGATCTATTTATGGTTTTATTTTCACTTGGTTTATTTAATGAAAATCATCTATAGATGAGGAAATGAAAATGTGAAATGTTATGTTTTATTTTATAAAGAAATTGGAATGGTTAAACTTAGAAAGTTTAGAATCCCTTCTTTTTAGATTTCAGGATGACTTTAGATAGGAATTATTGAAGGAATAGAACAAGTTAACGGTAGTAAATTTGTTAACCTTGGTATTCCAAGGCCTGAAGGACAAGTTATCCTTGTGTAGATCAACCTGCGAGGATGCCGTTAGGAAGAAACCGTTAAGATCTTTTTTGCTAGGGGATTTTGTTCGCCAAGGACCACCCACCTTATGGTGAATAGTCGTTTCTTTTTGTAATTTCGTTGAGAACTATCATGTTTTTACATTCCAACAACTATGATTTTCAAACTAGTATGTAATTATAAATGAGATTATTTATACTTATTGCATTGTTAATATGTATCTTTTTCATGTCACGTGTATGGTTATGGGTGAAGATTTACTCACTAAGTTTTGAGATAAAATTCACCCCTTTCTTCCTTTCCTCAGATATAGGTGTAGCTTAGGATCCTCCTTTCCCTACCCCTCAGCATTAGATATTATCAGTTTGGTGAGCTTCATGTTGGAGTAAAGTCCTTTTTGGTTATGATAGAGTGCTCCAACGATATGATGGGTAGGGTCTGACCATAGATTCTAGGGGTGTTCATAACCCGTTTCGTCCGAACCTGCCCAGCCAAACTTATAGATAGATTCGGGTTTTGAAATTTGACCTAGTACACTTTTTCAGGCCAAGTTCGAGTCATACATCAAGTTGGCCACTTGGCCTAAAGTCAAATAATCCCTTAAGAGATATATATTTTTATAATAATTTATAAAAAATTATAAGATTTTAAAGTTCAATTAATATATTTTACATAACTTGATGTTATTTCTACATTGATATGGTTTATTTTGAAGCCTATATAGTAAAATATCTCTAAAATTTTATTTCTTACTTCTAAAATTTTATAACTCTACTATGTACAATATCTAAATTCTTGTATATTGTTCGAATGTCGTTGACTTAGGATGACCCCGACATAGTCGGCTCATTATTGGGTCGGGTTCGGGTTTCAAAATTTACCCGCTCTAAAAATCGGACCGGGTTCAGGTTTTGTCCAACCTAGCCCAACTTGTCCTTTGTACACCCCTAATAGATTCATATTTGCATTTTGATTTTCTTTTATTCATTTTGTATCTAAAATTTGATATAGTTTTTATGAATTTATTTGTAAATGAGCAACTCAGTGAATTACATATCACAGCTACAATTTCATATTTTTTTTAAGGAAAAAGGTTTATTTAGAATTATTGCAAGTGGAATTATGATTTAAATTGGATTTCTTTATGAATAAAGTATGCATTTAGCATGGTGCAATGATCATAAGGCTTACGTGGACAAGATTCCTTATGTGCTACTCACGATCCAATTAAGGTCATGACAGTGAGAGTTAGAGAAGTAAATCCAATGATAATGTTTAATGAGCTCAGTTTAAAAAACTTTATTACCCAGGAGTGAAATAAACCATCATAGATCAAGGGCCAAGACAAGTTAAAATATTAATTGTCCTAAGTTATTCTTTATGTTATATGCTAAGTGGGTGACTTTATTGTTTATATTAAGACCAATATGTTTAAAGTTTCAAGTTGACAATATATGCTCTAAATGATTCTAATGATATGTTTGTGCACGAGGGAGTGCCCTTATTGAGAATTTTATAATATTCTTATCCTATGTCGCATGTTTGTACTTTGTGTTATCCTCATAATTTTGTAGATGTCATCCCTATCGACCTTCATTGATTTAATCATTAGGAATACAACCGTTCATTTAAGTCGCTTCCAATGCCTCTTTATGCTCTCGAATCTCCATATGGTGGTGTACCAGCTTAGTCATTATTGTCTACTCCTGGTATCATTAGCATGAAAGCAAGGTTAGTGTCCAATTGAGCAAAGGATTTTTTAGAGAATTTAGGAGATATTAGATATTATTGTGCATACTTGTTGACATATATATATTGATGGGCTATTGAAGGCCACATTAGTACTTTAAATAGTCGATGTTAGATTTATTTCACTTTATTTTTGTGCTTTATGACTAGTATAAGTTAGAAAAATGAAAGTAACACTTCTAATTATTGTGTTAATTCTCGAGTAACATGCGGTAGTTAGGATGGTGTTATAGGGCCACTCCTTTAAGATTGTGGCTAAGTCTCTAGAGCAATTATGAACAACTAGGTATGTGCATGGCCAAAAAACACAACACAACATTAACACAAGGAATAAGTGGGAGTATAAATATGATAAGATAGGACTCAAAGTTATGCAAAAAATGGTTGGTTAATAGAAGTTAAAACTTCACAAATACATTATAATTTAAGGTCGTATCTATCTTGATCTTGTTCATAGTCCAAAATACACCAGATTCAATGCGTTTATATCCATGTAACCCAGAAATCTTTTTAAGTGTATCAAAATTTTCGTTAACATTTTGAAATAAGCGAGAGATTGTTCTATTTTTTCAGAGTTTAAGTTATATTTCAAATGGTTTTTAAGTCACATTATGTATATGTTTTTGTGTTTAATTATTTTTACTGTTTTTAGCTATTACAAATAGATATCTACAACGGAATCAAATAGCTCTGCCATTATTACTATCTACTTTGTTTTATTACTCTTTAATTTATATATTATTAAGAAATTATTTTTGGGACTTGCACATGTATGTACATGCATAGCTATTGCCTTTGAAACCATCCTCATTTTTCTAATATGCTATCTTCTCTTTTTCACCTGGGTTATACTTAAAAAATTTTACAGTTCTTAGCTCCTGGCCATGCCAGAAGAATCTGCTGGACCTTTGGGATCTCTGCATTGGCACATTAATCTTTATGGGCAGTGTAAGTATGTATGTCTCAGGCTTAACATTATTATTATTATTATTTTGTTATTCTCTTAGCAGGACCTCAAATTCTCAACAATGTGATGAGAATAAGAATCATCGTGTGAAGGTTTGATGAAGGATTTGTGTTTGAGTTTAAAGAGATATTGAAGAGGAAAATGAAAGGAAATGAGAAAGTTTGAGCGTGTATAACTTGGGGACCAAGTAGTATTTGATCTTTAGGAATGTGAATTAAGGTGTGTGGGTGTGTTGAAATAAAAATCAAGTGAGTGAGTGTGTTAGCTAGAAGAAAAAGGGGGGGGGGAGCTGATTTGGGTTTCATAAGGGTAGCCCTAGGAATTTTAAAAACATAAGATTTATTAGAGTTTGGGAGAACGGGATTTAAAATAAATATAAAAGGGTTTGGATAATTAAAATACCTCACTTTATTATTATTGTTATACTATTATTTTTTTTAATTCAAGGAGGAACAAATCTCCTAAAAGTTAAGAGAAGGACATGTACAGAAAGAACCTTATCTCCTACTTTATTATTATTGTTATAAAGTGCTTTTTAATCCTTTTAATTCACTATTTATGATTAAGGATGAAATTATGCCTTGTTAATTATTAGGAGGTCATAAGTAATCCAAGATATTTGAATTATCTCAAGATTAATTAATTAGATAATTAAATCTTAATTAAATTTAATTATCCTTAATTAATTTTGATTAAGTCTTAGTAGTGCTAATTAAGAGCTAATTAGCCTTTTAAGCTTAATTACTTTACATACATCACCAATACATCACATAATCCCCTTTAATTAACCATGCTAACTTCTGATGATGGCTAGGATTGGTCATCTTTGGTTTCACACAAATTTATCTTAGAGGCATTTAGATAATCTTGCAAGAAAAAAAAAATATCAAGGTGTTACATGATGTATGAATTTCTACATCATGTTCCAAAAGCTTGCAGTATATAATTTCTTTCTTGATTAATCCCTGCAAGCTTGGGATCTAATGATGTGTGGCACAACTAAAACACATACTTGTGCCCTGCCTGCCTGCCTTGTTTATCGATTTGTATTTGAAGTAAAAAGTTTTCTTTTATTCCTTGATTAAGAATAAAAAATAACGAAGACAAACATAATTAACTTAATGCAGTTGTCCTATGAGCCTAAAAACATGTCCTAAATCTCTAGAATCTCCTGAACCGAACTTTCTAGCCTGAATCTAATTTTTTATGTGAAAGAAAAAGTCAAAGCACTTGATTTGCAAGTTGTGTAGTTATCTGGTGGAAGCAATGCGTTTAGCTTGAGACTTTTAGGGGCATTTGGGCCCTCCCTCTTTGGTCTTCCAGTTATTATAGCAAGGGCAAGTCTCCTTGTTGCCATAAGTTCCAGGGGGCACACATAAGCACTTGGCACAACACTTTTGGCAGAAGAATAAGCATGGCTTCTTGTGATGTGTCTTTGAGCATCTTTCTTCGTAACGTGGGACGTAATCTGAAGTTTAATGTGTGCATCAACAACAACCATTCCAATTTGATCATCATCAAGATTTAAAAAATAGATTGTAAATAAAGATAAAAATATTTCTTGAAAAGTCAAATAAATATGTTGGATTTAAAAGAAATTGTACGTATAAGGTGATTATTCACTTGTGACTTGCCATTACCCAATATGCTTCTAACTCAATATCTTAATCTTTTTATACCTTTGGAAGGTCTAATTCTTGGTACAGTTTATTTAAAAAACATGATTGGTTTAAGGGTAATGCTTCTTGAATGAGGTAAAACTTCCTTAATACCTTCTGGTTGAAGACTGCCTTCAGTGGTGCCATTCTAAAACTCAAGAAAACAAAGATTAAATTAGTAAGGTAAATTGCTATTAAGTGATTAGATTGTTTCAAAATTGCCCACATATAACGCAGAGTATGTAAAAACCTCACCGTGCTGCTAGGCGTCGGAGCTTGAGCGTTGACTATAGTCACATCGGTTCGAGCCTGAAAGAATCATCATTGTTGTAAGTTACATAAATATAAAAAAGAGTAATCATGCTTGTGGTAATCATTCTTGTGGTAAGCTACATAAATATAATCAATGAATAATTTATTCAAATGTAGCTAATAGCAAATATAAAAAGGAAAATGATATTTTTGCATATAAAATGTGGATGTCCCATATGACATCTACATTTTTCTATTGAATGAGTTTGTGGTATTTACTCAACCCAACAAACTCATCCAATTACGATAAAATAGATGTCAAATAGGACAATATTTTTTTGGATTTCCAAATAGCATTGTTAGTAATCATTCTTTTGATTCACATATGTAAAGAGAGAAAGTTTGCACTATAAGAGGGCGGAGTTTGCAAAAGATAAATAAATAAATAAATGTAAAGGGAAAAAAGAAGCATAATGGGAAATGTAGTGGCAACCGAACAAAACGTGGAATGTAGTATTTAATTTGTAGAAAAATTGTTCTCTAAATTCCACATATGGCCTTATTTTATAAAGCTAATTAATTAATGCACTGTTTCAACTCCATTCAGTCAAAAGTTCAAAATGATCATTTTATTGTTACTGGTAACAATCATATAACTTCAATTTGAAACCAGCAAACGATTTCTCATGTCAAAGAAATTCTAGCTAAATCAGAGTAATGCAGAGCAAACAAAGTAAAGCTACGACCAGGAGCTATAGTTACTAGAAAATGTGCGTCTCTGTGTCATCGTGTGTATGTGAGAGTGAGAGAGAGAGAGAGGGAGAGAGAGAAAGAGAGAGCTATGATAGATAGTCTAAGAAGCATGGACACATCAACTTGGTGGTGTGTCTGTGTGTAAACACATTTTGGACATTGACATCCATTACAAGAAAAGCATGGGATACCGACGGTTTTACTGATGGGTACAGACCATTGATTTTTTTGTCGCCGATAAACAATTACCGACTGGTTACCGTTTACAATCGGTAATTTCGCAGGTGTACCGACAAGTATAAAAAATAAAACCGGTCGGTACAATTAGAGTAAAGGTGTCATGGATGGCATCAAGAAATTAATATTACCAACAGACGCTTTTAATATTCCTGACGGGAAACTTAAAATAATAATAAAAAATTATTTATATTACCGACTCACTTGCTGACGGGTTTTTTTTTTCATAATTATTTTATTTTACCAAATAATTATTTTTGAGGTTAAACCGTCGGCAATAGTTTTCATAATTTTTTTTGGTTACTGCCATTGCGGGTTAATACGTTACTATTGCTCGCATTTAATTATTTTTTCATATAATAATTCAATTACTAATTGAAATGATCTTAAGTGAAAAATTATAAAATAACTGTTAAGTAAACAAAATGATACAATAATAAAACAAAGTATTGTAAATAAAATAAAAAAAGAATAAAATGTCAAAAATCTATACAAGGGGTGATAGATGAATAAAGTATCAAAAATAAAACTCTAGCTAAATTCCTATTGATTGGTATCATCGTCGCGCCATCATCATCATCGATCCAGGCAAAGTCATTTGTGGCATCGGAGGGATATGAGCCCTCAGCAATGGAGGGAGAGGAATTTGTGGAAGCACCTTGTCGGAGCCAAAGGATCCTAAAGCCTGCATATCCCTAAAAAAGGCCATAACATCAAGTGACCTTCTCCATCTTCCTGAACTTGATCTTCTCTTTCTTAGCCTTCTCCCATTGCGCTCCTGAACTCCTAAAGGAGATGTGCCTATTGCTCTCCTCCTGGATGAGTTGTGCCTGCTGCACTAGCTCCTTGTTTAGAGCATGCACACGCTCCCTTAGGGTGTCATCTCCAATAGCGGACTCTGAGAGGATGGGGATCTACTATCAAGATAGTACCCCATCCTGTATATGCGACCCTAGTATGGGCCACCAACCACTGGGTCCATGTATCCTCCTTGTTTGGAGGAGGAGGGACATTAGTATCGAACCCATCGTCAGCCATCTGGGTCTAATATTGGGTCTATGCCCTACAGAGGTCAATGAACTACGCTACAAAAGAGAAAAGAAAAAAAAAACATTGTAAACAATAATTAAGACATAAATGGAAAAAGTAATAAAAATAAAGTAAAAAGATAATTGAAGTGAAACTTACATAAGTGGACTCGGAGTAAGGATCTACCCAAACCTCTCGGAATTTACTCCTCCTCACCCTTTTGGGTGTAGTTCTCTGAAAGAGCTCTCCCTAGGTTGGAGGCGGTTTAACTCCTAAACCATAGATATGCACAAGAAAGTCATATAAACACGTATTTGCCAAAATTCAAATGTAATAAGCTAACATTTAAAGACCTAAAGACTTATTAGACACTTTCAAGTACTAGAGCAACAACATGCTGCCAATTATAGAGCTTACACGAGTTTGAATGATTCTTTTT
This sequence comes from Dalbergia oliveri, assembly GCA_030441495.1. Classification (NCBI taxonomy): domain Eukaryota; kingdom Viridiplantae; phylum Streptophyta; class Magnoliopsida; order Fabales; family Fabaceae; genus Dalbergia; species Dalbergia oliveri. The sequence continues at coordinate 24,083,593 of JAMLFY010000012.1, read as the reverse complement.
AAGGTTTACCTTATAGCAGTAGCAAGAAGACGCTAATCCATTCCCATGGCCCACACAGGATGCTTTTGCTACCCATGTTGCTTGGCCTGGGATAGTCCTATTCTCCTGGAGAGGTGCGAAACATGGATCAAGCTGAAGGATAAGCTGGGAATGAAGCTGAAGCTAGAATGATGATGAGTTGGATGAAGAAGACTTCTGTGATGACTTTGATGATCACACCACTCCTGTGACTTTGTTTTTTTTTTTTTGTTTTAGTAGTTTAAATTTCAGTACTTTACTTTTGGTACTTAGTTTATGTTTTGTTACCTGCATTTGGTACTTAGTTTGATACTTTGTAGTACTATTTTGTTTTGAACATGTTTTGGAAGTAAACAAGGTTTTGGTTTTATATGTTTGGTATAACCAAAATTTTGTGACATGGTTTGAGAAAAATCAATTGTCAAGCTTGATGTAGAACAAAGAATTGAGACTGTGGATTGAAAAGAAGAATGGTAGTAAGTAGGACTAGTATAACCTCATTACTAGTTACAAAGTTCATTGGTCAGCTAGTAAAAGTAGCATGAAATTGTCATAAGTCAGGAAGTACATAAACCTTAAGCCTTGAATTGTGAGCATCTTAGAATCAACTGAATTGAGAGCTATTGAGGGCTATCACTGTGATTCATGCTGGTTGATTTTGTTTAATTCTCTATTTTGTCACTATATATGATGCATGGAAAGGATTAAGGCAATTTTTGGCATGAGTAAGCAAAACCATTGAGCCAAATAGCTAACCTAAGAGTGATAATATCCCTTCATGAACCCCTTTGAGCCTAAAAAGAAAATTTTTTTTTATTATTCATGTGTGTAGATTAAAAATCCCTTTTGAGCCTAAAAGAAAAACCAAAGTCTCACCCTCACCTAGTAGGATTAAGAGAGCATTTGGTATTTGACATGGAGTACACACAAGTTAAGGGGATAAGTCAAAGTTGTCAATTAAGGAGTGATATTTGTATACCCTTCTCTTATCATTTTCTTAGCAATTTCTTATGTAAAAAAAAAAAGAGAGAGAGAGAAGGAAGGAAGTAATTGATATCAAAAGAACAAAACTCCGCTGACTTGAAAATGTTTAAGATAAGTTAAAGGGATAACTTTAGTAGAAGTGGAATTGGCTATTGTTAGGAATGCTCTCTTAATCTTGAAGGTGCTAATTGTACCCAGAAAAACCAATTTCATTTGTAGCCAGTCTACATTACAACCTTTGAAAGACCTTAGTGATCCATGCTTGATTATATTTTGTGACATTATTGGAGATGACAAACAAATTTGATTTGGTGTGAATGCGGAGAGATAGAGGGAAACACTCACCCAGGTACTTTGCGATGAGTGTATCACTATGTGAGAAATGTTACTTCCTGATTTCCTGGCAATGCACGTCATTTTACTAATTATCAATAGAATAATGCAGCTGTATCTTGGTTATGAGCTCTAATTAAAGATACCATTCATCAAAAAAAAATAAAAATTGAGGAGCCAAAGACTTTGATAGTTGATTGTTTTCAAACCCTGTCTTCCACTAGGTAAAAGGTTGAATCATGATAATTTTGTTTTGAATTAATGACTTTTGCTTGAGGACAAGCAAAATCCTAAGTTAGAGGGAGTTGATAAGTGCCATATTTTCTTATAATTTTGGAACTTAATAGGGTACTTAATAACTCAATTTCTTGATTTGAAATGTGTTTTCTTACCACAAGTTAGCATTTGTAAATATTCTTATTAGAACAATAGTAATAATAATTTTATATGAGATTTCATCTAAAATTCCCTATCTTTTGTGTAGGTTGGATTGATCAAGAGTCAAGAAAGTTTGGGCTTCTGAGAAAGTTGCTTAGCTTGGAAAAATTCGCTAAGCGAATATCGCACTGGAAAACAAAGCCTCGCCCAGAAATTAGCTAAGCAAATGTGTTGCAATAAGCTACTGAAGAAAGCAAATTTGCCAAGCGAATTTAATGCAAGTGAATCCGTAAATATTAAAACTCCTGTTTTGTCAAAAACGGCATATAAAAGGATTGATAAGTTAATTTAAGAGGGGTAGAGAAAAAGAAGGAACCAGAGAGAAACTGAGCAAGCCATTTTGGGAGTAAAGAAATGGATTCATCTTGATCTTTCAACCTATTATGGTGTTTCTCGAATAGCTCTCATAGCCACGAGTAGCTAATCTCTACCTTTTTGTTGGGATTAAATGTAATCAATCAACTCTAATGTATTTCTTTTGATTTACATATATATATATATATATATATATATATATATATATATATGTATGTATAATATTCCTACTATGTATCAATATCAATGATTCATTCTTGTTCTTCATGCATGTTATGGATTGATCAACTATAACCTGTTTTCTAATTTGAAGTTTGTTGGAAAATAATCTTTGAATCCTTGTTTGGAATGAATTATCTAATGAATTTGATATCTAGGGATAGAGTTTAATTCATTAGTCATTACATCATCTGAACTTAACTCAATCTCATTGTTAATCATTAGAGGAATCAATGTTTAGGAGTGAAGATTGATATTTCAAATTCATTAAGGAATTAATGTTGATTGATTGAATTGATGATGATGATAGAGATACATAGAGGAATTATATGTATATGATCAATAGAATACTGAGAAAAGGTTGATGAAGTCTAATCCCAACTCTTATTTATCGTTGTTACAATCCACCTTTTAAATCTTTATTATAGTTCCTTAAATTTGCAAGTTACTTGTCAAAACTAGTTTTAAATCAAAGTATCCAATTTACAACTTAGATGTTAAACGTTGTTGAATGGCAGAGTATCACGTGAATCCTATGGATACGACAACCCAAGTTGCCAATTTCATGTGAAACGAACAGGTAATTCAGGAAAAACTATAACAAATTTTGGTGCCGTTGTTGGGGATTTGCATTTAGATATTAAGCATTGCAGCAATTTTTACTTTTTTAAGCAATTTTGATCTTTGTGCATAGTTTTAATTTTGTTTGTAGGCTCCTTTGTTAAGCTAATTTGTTTGGTTAGTGTTGCTTAATTCGTTTATGCAAGGAAAGGTACCACTGAATCAACTATTGTTTGACCCTAAAATAAAAAAGAAGCTAGAACCAACAATAGCAAAGCAAGGAAGAGAAAGCAATTGGCCAAGCAAAAGAAGCAACAAGAGGAAGTTTCTACTTCTAAGTCCTCTTTGTCTCAACTAGAAGAAGAAATCATGGCTAATGGGAACAACAACAACACCAATAATAATAATAATAGAAGAACACAAGGAGCTTTTGGACACAACAGTCCAAGACATCTGACAAGTGTGATAAGACCTCCTGAAATGCATGACAAGCTAAAATGAAGACAGGACTTCTTCAACTCCTGGATGCTAATCCTTTTGCAGGGCTTGATCATGAAGACCCATATGCTTATTTAATCAAATTTTATGAGTTGTGTGGAACAGTTGGAACAATTGAAGCTGAAGAAGAAGCTGTATTCCTAAGGCCGTTTCCTTTCTCATTAATAGGAAAAGCCAAGGAATGGCTTTTGGATCAACCACAGCAAACTATAACTAACTAGGATCAATTGGAGGAGAAGTTTTTGAACAAATATTTTCCTTAGTTCGAAGTATATGGATGCCAAAACAACCATCTCAATTTTCTCTCAAGGGGCTAATGAAAATTTATGTGAAGCTTGGGAGAGATATAAGTCATTGCTAAGAAGGTGCCCTAACCATGGGTTTGATGAGTAGACATAGGTACATATCTTCCGTAATGACTTCAGCAACAACCTATGTTACTTCTTGATGCAACTGCTGGGGATCTTTGATGTCAAAACCTCATGAAAAAGCAATAGCAATTATTGAAGCAATGGCCAACAGTGATCACCAAAGTCAATATAATAGAAGGCCATCAGCTAGAAGAGGAATAATAGAGTTGGGTACTCAGGATGTAATCCTAGCCCAAAACAAATTGCTGACCTAACAGATGGAGGAATTGACTAAACAAATGGCGAATCCACCATAGTAACTTAGGGGAATGTAAGAATCTCAACCCAAGAAAGAACGGGCTATGAGATGTGAGATGTGTATTGGAGACCATATCACTGGTCATTGTCTTCCACCTAATGGTAGTTAGGAAGAAGAGGTGCTTTACATGAACGACAGCCTCAACAAGGGCAGTATCAAGGTAATGCATATTCAAGAGGAAATAGCTCTAATTATGGTTCGGGATGGAAACATGATGCAGGACCTTCCAACAAACCTTTTCCTTATCAAGTATAATCAGCATTGACACTTTAGGATAAGACTTCTAAATTGGAGGAAACTTTAACTCAATTTATAGAGGTTTCAATGTCTAACTAGAAGAATACTTAAACTTCAATCAAGAATCTTGAAATGCAGGTTGGACAACTAGCCAAACAATTATCTGAGCAACAAGGAGGAACATTCTCCCACACTCAAACAAATCCCAAGGAGCATTGCAAGGCTATCACAACACGAAGTGGTATAGTGATTGGGAAGGGTATTGGAGAGAATTGGGATAAAGTTGTAGTTGTTGAAGAAGAGATGATAGAGAAAGAAATAGAAGAGAATGAAAAAGATGTGGAGGAAAATTAATATGAGGGAGTATGTGTAGATAAAAAAAGAATAAAAAAATGAGAAAAAGAAGGAAAATGAGTTGGTGAAGGGAGAAAAATACAACAAAAGGTCCACATCTACAAAATTTACCTTATCCCCATGCGCCAACTAGAGAAGATAAAGAAAGATAGTTTGCAAGGTTTATGGAGATATTCAAAAGATTGCAAATTAATATCCCATTTTCAGAGGCCTTGGAGCAAATGCCAACCTATGCCAAATTCATGAAAGAATTGTTGATTAAGAAGAGAAAGTTCATTGAGGAAAATACAATAGAGTTGGATGCCAATTGTAATGTAATCATTTAGAAATTCATACCTCAGAAATCCAAGGATCCGGAAGTTTCACTTTGCCCATTACCATTGGAACTGGATCATAGGAAGGCACTCCTAGACTTAGGAGCCAAGCATCAATTTAATGCCTCTTTCCATGTTGAAGAGAATTGAAGAATTGGAGGTTAGGCCGAGAAGGATGCGAACTACAATTAGCAGACAAGTCCATCAAATATCCTCATGATGTTGTAGAAGATGTTCTGAAAGGTTGACAAGTTCATGTTTCTAGTTGATTTTGTGGTAATGGATATGGAAGAAGATATTGAGATACCTCTTATACTTGGAAGATCTTTTATGAAAACAGCCAAAGTCATTATTGATGTTGATGATGGTAAGCTAAAGGGTAGGGTCAAGGATGAAGAAGTCAATTTTGATGTTTTCGAAGCAATGTAATATCCAGTGGTAAAGGACGGTGCTTCAAGATAGATGTTCTGATGGAATTTGTCTAGAAGCCGAATTACATTTCTCAAACCCGTTAGAAAAGATTTTGATTCATGCTTTCGAAGAGCTTAATGAAAATGAGGAGAAAGAAATAAAAAATGCCTCAAAGATCTTGATACATTCAAGAGAAATCCCTTATCGTGAAGTGGTTTTAGAAGAATTGGAGGTAGAAAAGAAACATCAAGATCAAAAGCTGGAGTTGAAACTATTACCACAACATTTGAAGTATGTTTTTCTGGAGAAGGCAGGAGAAAACCAGCGATTATCAGGAGCTTTCTATCAGCTAAAGAAGAGGAAAAGTTACTTGAAGTATTGAAGGAAAATAAAGGAGCAATAGGTGGACATTATCCGATCTCAAACGTATTAGCCCTTCTTACTATGCATAAGATTATGATGGAAGAGGATTACAAGCCAGGCTCAACCTCAACGATGCTTAAATCCTACAATGAAGGAAGTTGTTAGAAAAGATGTGGTGAAATTGCTTAGCAGACATGATTTATCCAATTTCAGATGCTTGGGTGAGTCCGTCCAGGTAATTCCTAAGAAGGGAGGAGTGATAGTCGTGAGAAATGAAAAGAATGAATTGATTCCAACACGGACTATTACAGGTTAGAGAATGTGTATTGATTATAGAAAGTTGAACAAGGCTACTAGAAAGGACCATTTTCCATTACCCTTCATGGATAAAATGCTAGAGAGGTTAGCTGGTCAAACTTTTTATTGTTTTTGGATGGATACTCAGGTTATAATAAAATTGCAATCAATTCAAAGACTAGGAGAAAATAGCATTCACATGTCCCTTTGGTGTCTTTGCTTATAGAAAGATGCCCTTTGGATTGTGTAATGCTCTAGCAACTTTTCAGCATTGCATACTTGCTATATTCTCAGATCTTGTTGAAAAATGCATAGAAGTCTTCATGGATGATTTTTCAGGATTTGGAGCTTCCTTTTATCTGTGCTTGGTAAATCTTGACACTATTCTGAAGCGTGTGTACAAACTAATCTGGTTCTAAATTGGGAGAAATGTCACTTCATGGTGACTGAGGGCATAGGTCTTGGTCATAAGATCTTCGAAGGCATTAAGGTAGACAAAGCCAATATTGAAGTCATTGCAAAACTACCCCACCAACAAATGTCAAGGGAATCAAAAGGTTTCTTGGACATGCTGGGTTTTACAAACGATTCATCAAGATTTCTCCAAGATAGCCAAGCCATTGAGCAACCTACGAATAAGGATACTCCTTTTAAATTTGATGAATCTTGTTTAAAAGCTTTTGATATTTTGAAAGAAAGATTGATCTTCGCACCCATAATTACTGCATCTAATTGGAAAATTGATTTTGAACTTATGTGTGATGTAAGGGATTATGCCATGGAGCCGTCTTGGGTAAAAAACAAGAGAAAATATTTCATGTCATACACTATGCTAGCAAGGTCCTTAGTGATGCACAAATAAACTATGCAACTACTAAAAATGAATTGTTATCAATAGTATATGCATTAGAAAAATTTCAATCATATTTGATTGGTTCAAAAGTGATTGTGTATATTGATCATGCTGCAATAAAATATCTTTTAACTAAATCTGATTCCAAACCAAGACTTATTAGATGGGTATTGTTATTACAGGAATTTGATTTGGAAACCAAAGATAAAAGAAAGAGAATTTGGGCTGATCATTTGTCAAGGCTTGTGAATTATGAGGTGGCCACCAAGTAGCAAGAGATTATTGAGGAATTTCCTGATGAAAAGTTGTTTATGATGCAAGAAAGACCTTGGTTTGGAGACATTGCAAATTTCAAGGAGGAGGAGCGATGCTGAAGATTTGAATTAGCATTAGAAAAAGAAATTCCTTAATGATGCTAACTACTATGTGTGGGATGATCCACATTTATTCAAAATTGCAGCTGACAATCTTTTGAGGAGGTGTGTCACAAAGGAAGAAATCAAGAACATTTTATGGCATTGCCATAATTCACCATATGGAGGGCATTATAGTGGAGAGAGAACCTGAAGGTTCTCCAATCAGGTTTTCTTTGGCCTACCCTCTTTAAAGATGCTTATGAACATACTCAGAGATGTGATAATCAAAAGACTGGAGGAATTTCAAGAAGGAATGAAATTCCCTTGGAGAGTATTCTAGAAGTTGAGGTGTTTGACGTTAGGGAATAGATTTTGTTAGACCTTTTCCTTCTTCATATTCCAACAAGTATATATTGGTGACGGTTGATTATGTCTTGAAATGGGTAGAGGCAATTGCTACACCTAAGGCTGATGGTAAAATAGTGGTTAAGTTTCTCAAGAAGAATATTTTCACTTGTTTTGGAACTCCTAGGGTGTTGATTAGTGATGAAGGATCTCACTTTTGCAATTCTCATCTAGCCAAAGCTTTGGAACATTATGGAGTTAAGCATAAGGTAGCTTTCGTATCATCCACAAACAAATGGTCAAGCTGAGGTTTCCAATAGAGAAATTAAGAGAATTTTGGAGAAACCTGCTCATCTTGTAGGAAGATTGGTCAAGGAAATTGGATGAAGCCTTGTGGGCATATAGGACAGCTTTCAAGGAACCAATAGGCCTAACCCCTTTTCAAATGATCTATGGCAAATCTTATCATCTCCAGTGGAGTTAGAAAATAAGGCTTATTGGGCATTGAAGTTGCTAAATTTTGATCAAAACAAGGCAGGTGAGAAAAGGAAAATGCAATTGCATGAATTGGAAGAATTGAGGTGTCAAGCCTATGAATCTTCCAAATTGTACAAGCAAAAGGTAAAAATTTACCATGACAAGAAGATTGTGAAAGAGATTTCAGACCAGGCCAATAGGTCTTATTGTTCAATTCTAGGTTAAGATTGTTTCCTGGAAAACATAAATCAAAGTAGTCAGGACCTTTTAACATTAAGGAAGTTAGACCATATGGTGCAATTGAATTGGAGGATCCATTAACCAAGAGGAACTAGACTGAATAGACAAAGGCTCAAGCCTTATTTGGGTGGTGAAGTTCAAAGACTCACCACTTGTGTTCCAGTTGAATGACCCTTAAGGGCACTTTCAATGTTAAGCTAATGACGAAGCACTTCCTGGGAGGCAACCCGTTTTCTATCCTTTTTAATTTCTTAATATATGTGTTTTGCTTGCTAGAATAAGTGTGTTTTTGGTTCCGTTGAGTTACATATAGTGTTAGGTGGCTTAGGGTGATGAGTGTTGTGAGTGTTTTCAATGATTGTGAAGTGTAAAAGAAGAAGGGAGGAGGGTGCAATCTGGCTAAAATTCGCTAAGCGAATTATACTTAGCTTAGCGAATTATGCTGAAAAATTGTCTTAAAAAAATTTGCTTAGCTAGGTGTGATGCGCTAAGCGAATTTGCACGATTCTGAAGCACACAAGTTTTGGTTGATATTCAGTAAGGTCCATGCGTAAGCGAATGCCCACGAATTTACAATCCTAGCAGTGCATAAAAACCCCTTTGTTCCATCACTTTCTTCACTTTACAAAAATTTCTCTTCAAAAACCGTTCCTCTTTCCAAGTTCATCTCATCACTTCTCTTAGCATTCATCACCATTGCCATTTCTTCTTCAAGTAAGTTCATCTCATTATTCTCCTTTCTATTGACTATTGATCATCATCATTTTCTCTTTCAAGCAATCATCTCATCTCATCATCCTCATATGTTCATACCAAGTTGTGCATGTTTGTTTATTTGTTCCTAAATTTTGAAATTACCCACATAGATTGCTATTTTCCTTTTAAATGCTTATATTGGGTTGCATAAAGTGATAAGAAATTAGGGATTTGAATGGATTATGAGCTGATAAAAATGGTGTTGAAATTAGGGCTTTTGATTGATAGTTCTTCAATTAGCTGTGAAATTTGGAATGATTGAGCCAAGAGAAATATGGAAAAACACATTGTCTGGCGACTTATTCTGCAAAATTTCTGTAAAATTTGCTTAAGCGAATTTGTCTAGCTGAACGAAAATTTTGCTGAATGTTTTACTTGGCTTTTCTTTTAACTTATGTTTGGCAACTCCATTGGAAAATTTTGTAGAATGTTTTGCAAAATTTTCAGAATGTTTTACTAGATTAATGGATTTATTTCATGTGTTTGTTAATTCAGGATGCCTCCACGACAAATGACTTGCATCAACAACCTAAGCAAGAAAAGAAAGGGTCAGGCATCGAATGAACCTCTTCAAGATGCAAATATCAACATGATGGAGGAAAAGGAAGAAGAGCTAGTCCTTAGATGCCAATTAAACCGCTCGATAAGACAAGGTTCCAGAGCCATGCCAAACAACAAAGGTATGCTCAATTGGAAGTTAGGGGCTCCTTTGAAAGAAAAGTTAAGCTTGAAAATGGATAGTTTGCAGAATTTCTAAATGAAATTAGAAGACGAAAATGGGAGAAGTTGGCTACTCCAATGGATAGAATCAACAAACAAATTGTCAAAGAATTTTATGCCAATGCCTGGACAACAAAAGTGGGATCCAACACAAAAAAGTCATGGGTGCGAGGAAAAACTTTACCTTATCATCGCAATGTGATCAATGCACTTCTCAGAAGCCCACTTGAATTGGAGGAAGAACAACTTTGTACCTACCAAACCATGCGAAAAAATACCTTGCATGGTTTTGTAGATTGGAAAGTTACTTAGCGGTTATGCATTTTTGGTCAACCATATGTGGCCAATCAACAAGGAAAAGCTCTAAGAATTCACAAGTCCATGAAGACAATTACTCAAATTTGGACCAGCTTCCTTCTTACAAACATAGCCCCAAACTCCTATACTTTAGATATTCCAATGGCCAGAGCATATATCATCTATAGTATCATGAGCAAGATGTCACTAGATGTTACCACCATAATTTTTGAAGGAGCATAAGTTTGTTTTGTCAGTATCTCAAAAGGAGTTTGCCAAACCATTGGGATTTCCAGCTTTGATTACTGCCTTATGCATGGCTTATAATGTCACCATTCCAGCTCATCCACAAACTAAGCTCAAACAACCCATCAATGCCACCTTCATCAAGAATTTCTGTGTCAATGCAGGAACAACATCCAGGGAATCTTCATCTCAACCTCCACCGTCAACGCCCCCTATGTCTCCAATGGAGATCGAATGAAGATTCCCTGGATGTTGTTCTACTGCATTGACACATAAATTCTTGATGAAGGTGGCATTGGTGGGTTGTCTAAGCTTAGTTTGTGGATGAGTTGGAATGGTGACACCATGAGCCATGCATAAGGCAGTAATCAAAGTGGAAATCCCAATGGTTTGGCAGCTGCTGCCTTTTGAGATGGTGTGGACAAAACAAACTTATGCAGCTCCTAGAAATTATGGTAGCAATATCCAGTGACATCTTGCTCATGATACTATAGATGATATATGCTCCGGCATTGGAATATTGAAGTGTGGGAGTTTGGGGCTATGTTTGTGAGAAAGAAGCTAGTCCAAATTTGAGTAATTGTCTTCATTCTGACCTATGAATTCTTAGAGCTTTTCCTTGTTAATTAGCCACATATGATTGACCAGTGCATAACCGCTTAACACTTTCTAATCTACAAAGCCACGCAAGGTACTCTTTTGCGTGGTTTGGTAGGTGCAAAGTTGTTCTTCCTCCAATTCAAGTGGGTTTCTGAGAAGTACATTGATCGCATTGCGATGATAAGGCACAATTTTTCCTCGCACCCATGAATTTTTTGTGTTGGATCCCACTTTTATTGTCCAGGCATTGGCATAAAATTCTTTGACAATTTGTTCGTTGATTCTATCCATTGGACTAGCCAACTTCACCTATTTTCTTCTTCTGATTTCATTTAGAAATTCTACAAACTCCATTTTCAAGCTTAACTTTTCTTTCGCAAAGGAGCCCCCTAACTTCCAATTGAGCATACCTTTGTTGTTTGGCGCCGCTTGGAACCTTGTCCTATCAGCAGGTTCAATTGGCATCTAAGGACTCAGCTCTTCTTCCTCTTCCTCCATCATGTTGGTATCTGTATCTTGAACAGGTTCATTCGATGCCTGACCCTTCTTTTCTTGCTTGGGTTGTTGATGCAAGTTATTTGTCATGGAGGCATCCTAAATTAACAAACACATATGCTAATAAATCCATTAATCTGAAAACATTCTATAAAATTTTGCTAGACATTCTATAAAATTTTCCCAGTGGAGTTGCCAAACATAAGTTGAATAATACCATGAATCCATTAAAAGAAAAGCCAAGTAAAACATTCAGCAAAATTTTCACTTAGCTCAGACAAATTCGCTTAAGCAAATTTTACAAAAATTTTGCAGAATAAGTCGCCAGACAATGTGTTTTTCCATATTCTCTTGGCTCAATCATTCCAAATTTCATAGCTAATTGAACAACTATTAATCAAAAGCCCTAATTTCAACACCATTTTTATCAACTCATAATCTATTCAAATCCCTAATTTCTTATCACTTTATGCAACCCAATATAAACATTCAAAAGGAAAAGAGCAATCCATGTGGGTAATTTCAAAATTTAGGAACAAATAAACAAACATGCACAGTTTGGATGAACATATGAGGATGATGAGATGAGATGAGATTGCTTGAAGGAGAGAATGATGATGATCAATAGTCAAGGAGAAAGGAGAATGATGAGATGAACTTACTTGAAGAAGAAATGGCAATGGTGATGAGTGCTAAGAGAAGTGATGAGATGAACTTGGAAGAGATGAATGGTTTTTGAAGAGAGAAATTTTTGTAAAGTTAAGAAAGTGATGGAAGAAAGGGGTTTTTATGCGCTGCGGGATTGTAAATTCGGGCATTCGTTTAGCACATGGACCTCGCTTAGTGAAGATCAACCATAACTTGTGTGCTTCAAAATCGTGCAATTCGCTTAGCGCATCACACCTAGCTAAGCAAATTTGACATTTTTTAAGACATTTTTTCAGCATAATTTGCTAAGCTAAGTATAATTCGCTTAGCGAATTTTAGCCAATTGCACCCTCCTCCCTTCTTCTTTTACACTTCACAATCATTGAAAACACTCACAACATTCATCACCCTAAGCCACCTAACACTATATATAACTCAATGGAACCAAAAATACACTTATTCTAGCAAGCAAAACACATATATTAAGAAATTAAAAAGGATAGAAACTGGGTTGCTTCCCAGGAAGCACTTCTTTATCGTCATTAGCTTGATGTTCAAAGTTACCTCAAAGGTTATTCAACTGGACCATAGTGGTGAGTCTTTCAACTTCACCACCAAATAAGGCTTGAGCTTTTGTCCATTCAGTTAATACCTCTTGGTTGATGGATCCTCCAATTCAATTGCACCATATGGTCTGACTTCCTTGATGGTAAAAGGTCCTGACCACTTTGATTTAAGTTTTCTAGGAAACAATCTTAACCTAGAATTGAACAATAAAACCTATTGGCTTGGTGTGAAATCTCTTTTAACAATCTTCTTGTCATGGTAAATTTTTACCTTTTGCTTGTACAATTTGGAAGATTCATAGGCTTGACACCTCAATTCTTCCAATTCATGCAATTGCACTTTCCTTTTCTCACCTGCCTTGTTTTGATCAAAATTTAGCAACTTCAATGCCTAATAAGCCTTATGTTCTAACTCTACTGGAAGATGACAACATTTGCCATAGATCATTTGGAAAGGGGTTAGGCCTATTGGTGCCTTGAAAGCTGTCCTATATGCCCACAAGGCTTCATCCAATTTCCTTGACCAATCTTTCCTACAAGATGAGAGTTTCTCCAAAATTCTCTTAATTTCTCTATTGGAAACCTTAGCTTGACCATTTATTTGTGGATGATATGGCGAAGCTACCTTATGCTTAACTCCATAATGTTCCAAAGCTTTGGCTAGCTGAGAATTGCAAAAGTGAGATCCTCCATCACTAATCAACACCCTGGAGTTCCAAAACGAGTGAAAATATTCTTCTTGAGAAACTTAACCACTATTTTACCATCAGCCTTAGGTGTAGCAATAGCCTCTATACATTTCGAGACATAATCAACTGCTACCAATATATACTCGTTGGAATATGAAGAAGGAAAAGGTTCAAAAAAATCTATTCCCCAATAGTCAAACACCTCAACTTCTAGAATACTTTGCAAGGGAATTTCATTCCTTCTTGAAATTCCTCCAGTATTTTGATGATTATCACATCTCTGAGCATGTTCATAATCATCTTTAAAGAGTGTAGGCCAAAAAAAACTTGATTGGAGAACCTTGGTAGCAGTCTCTCCACTATAATGCCCTCCATATGGTGAATTATGGCAATGCCATAAAATGTTCTTGATTTCTACCTTTGTGACACACCTCCTCAAAAGATTGTCAGCTCCAATTTTGAATAAATGAGGATCATCCTACACATAGTAGTTAGCATCACGAAGGAATTTCTTTTTCTAATGCCAATTCAAATCTTCAAGCATCACTCCTACGCCTTGAAATTTGCAATGCCTGCAAACCAAGGTCTTTTTTTCATCATAAACAATTTTTCATCAGGAAATTCCTCAATAATCTCTTGTTGCTTGGTGGTCACCTCATCATTCACAAGCCTTGACAAATGATCAGCTACCAAATTCTCTTTTCTGCTTTATCTTTGATTTCCAAATCAAATTCCTGTAACAACAATACCATCTAATAAGTCTTGGTTTGAAATTAGATTTAGTTAAAAGATATTTTATTGCAGCATAATCAGGATACACAATCATTTTGAACCAATCAAATATGATCAAAATTTTTCTAATGCATACACTATTGATAGCAATTCCTTTTAGGAGTTGCATAGTTTATTTGTGCATCACTAAGGACCTTGCTAGCATTGTGTATAACATGAAAAATTTCCTCTTGTTTTTTACCCAAGACTGCTCCCCATAATTGCTTGCATCACACATAAGTTCAAATTAATTTCCAAGGTGCACGATTATGGGTGCAATATCAATCTTTCTTTCAAAATATCAAAAGCTTTTAAACAAGATTCAACAAATTTTAAAGGAGTATCCTTATTTAGTAGGTTGCTCAATGGCTTGGATATCGTGGAGAAATCCTTGATGAATTGTTTGTAAAACCCAGCATGTCCAAGAAAGCTTCTGATTCCCTTCACATTTGTTGGTGGAGGTAGTTTTTCAATGACTTCAACTTTGGCTTTGTCTGCCTCAATGCCTCTGAAAAGATCTTATGACCAAGAACTATGCCTTCAGTTACCATGAAGTGACATTTCTCCCAATTTAGAACCAAAATAGTTTCTACACACCGCTTCGAAATGTCAAGATTTACCAAGCACAGATCAAAGGAAGCTCCAAATATGAAAAATCATCCATGAAGACTTCTATGCATTTTTCAACAAGATCTAGAATATAGCAAGCATGCAACGCTGAAAAGTTGCTGGAGCATTACATAATCTAGGGTATCTTTTTATAAGCAAAGAAACCGAAGGGACATGTGAATGTTGTTTTCTCTTGGTCTTCCAAATTGACTACAATTTGATTATAACTTGAGTATCCATCCAAAAATAATAAGAGGCTTGACCAGTTAACCTCTCTAGCATTTGATCCTTGAAGGGTAATGGAAAATGGTCCTTTCTAGTAGCCTTGTTCAACTTTCTATAATCTATACATATTCTCCAACCTGAATAGTCCGTGTTGGAATCAATTCATTTTTTTCATTTTTCACGACTGTCATTTCTTCTTAGAAACTACTTGGATTGGACTCACCCAAGCACTGTCTAAAATTGGATAAATCATGCCTGCTTCAAGCAATTTCACCACATCTTTTCTAACAACTTCCTTCATTGTAGGATTTAAGCGTCGTTTAGGTTGAGCTACTGGCTTGTAATCCTCTTCCATCATAATCTTATGCATACAGTAAGAAGGACTAATACCTTTGAGATTGGATAATGTCCACCCTATTGCTCCTTTGTTTGCCTTCAATACTTCAAGTAACTTTTCCTCTTTTTAGCTGATAGAAAGCTAGAAATCGCGGTTTTCTACGCTTTCTTCCAGGAAAACATACTTCAAATGTTGTGGTAACAACTCTAGATTTTGATCTTGATGTTTCTTTTCTACCTCTAATTCTTCTAAAACCACTTCATGAGAAGGGATTTCTTTCAATATATCAAGATCTTTGAGGCATTTTTCAATTTCTTTCTCCTTATTTTCATTAAGCTATTTGAAAGCATGAATCAAAACCTTTTCTAACAGGTTTGAGAAATGTAATTGCTTTCTGGCTTCTAGACAAATTCCATCTAGAACAAATATCTTGAAGCACCGTCCTTTATCACTAGGATATTGCATTGCTTCGAAAACATCAAAATTGACTTCTTCATCTTGGACCCTAACCTTTAGCTTCCTATCATCAACATCAATAATAACTTTAGTTGTTTTCATAAAGGGACTTCCCATAAGAGGCATCTCAATATCTTCTTCCATATCCATTACAACAAAATCAACTGGAAACATGAACTTGTCAACCTTTACCAAACATCTTCTACAATACCATGAGGATATTTGATGGACCCTCGCTAATTGTAGTTGCATCCTTGTCAGCCTAACCTCTAATTCTCCAATTCTCTTCAACATGGAAAGAGGCATTAAATTGATGCTTGCTCCTAAGTCTAGGAGTGCCTTTCTTACCAACCAGTTCCAATGGTGACGAGCAAAGTGAAACTTCCCAGATCCTTGGATTTTTGAGGTATGAATTTCTGAATGATTGCACTACAATTGGCATCCAACTCTATTGTATCTTCCTCAATGAGCTTTCTCTTCTTAATCAATAGTTCTTTCATGAATTTGGCATAGGTTGGCATTTTCTCCAAGGCCTCTAAAACTAGGATATTAATCTACAATCTTTTGAATATCTCCATAAACCTTGCAAACCTTTCTTTATTTTTTCTAGTTAGTGCATAGGGATAAGGTAAATTTTGTATAGGTGGACCTTTTGTTGTATTTTTCTCTCTTCACCAACTCATTTTCCTTCTTTTTCTAATTTTTTTATTCTTTTCTTTATCTACATACTCCCTCATCTTTATTTTCTCTACTTCTTTTTCATTTTCTTCTTTTTCTTTTCTATCATCTCTTCTTCAATAACAACTACACCTTCATCCCAATTCTCTCCAATACCTTCCCAATCACTATACTACTCCTTGTTGTGATAACCTTGCAATGCTCCTTGGGATTTGTTTGAGTGTTGGCAGAGAATGTTCCTCCTTGTTGCTCAAATAATTGTTTGGCTAGTTGTCCAACCTACATTTCAAGATTCTTGATTGAAGCTTCAGTATTCTTCTAGTTAAACATTGAAACTTACATAAATTAAGTTAAAGTTTCCTCCAATTTGGAAGTTTTATCCTAAAGTGCTGGATGTTGATTATACTGCGATAAGGAAGAGGTTTGTTGGAAGGTCTGCATAATGTTTCCATCCCTTACCATAATTGGAGTTATTTCCTCTTGAATATGAATTACCTTGATACCCCTTGTAAGCTGGTTGTTCATGTAAAGCACCTCTTCCTCTGACTACCACTAGGTGGAAGACAATGGCCAATGATATGGTCTCCAGGACACATCTCATATCTCAGAGCCCGTTCTTTCTTGGGTTGAGATTCTTGCATTCCCATAAGTTGCTGTGGTAGATTCGCCATTTGTTTAGTCAATTCCTCCATCTGTTGGGTCAACAATTTGTTTTGGGCTAGGATTGCATCTTAGTAACCAACTCTATTATTCCTCTTCTAGCTATTGGCCCTCTATTATATTGACTTTGGTGATCACTGTTGGCTATTGCTTCAATAATTGCTATTGCTTCTTCATAAGGTTTTGACATCAAATATCCCCCAACAGTTGCATCAAGAAGTAACTTAGGTTGTTGCTGAAGTCCATTATGGAGGATATGTACTTGTGTCTCTCATCAAACCCATGGTTAGGGCACCTTCTTAGCAATGACTTATATCTCTCCCAAGCTTCACATAAAGTTTCATTAGCCCCTTGAGAGAAAACTGAGATGGTTGTTTTGGCATCCATATGCTTCAACTTGGAAAATATTTGTTCAAAACTTCTCCTCCAATTGATCCCAATTAGTTATAGTTTGTTGTGGTTGATCCAAAAGCCATTCCTTGGCTTTTCCTAGTAATGAGAAAGGAAACATCCTTAGGAATACAACTTCTTCTTCAGCTTCAATTGTTCTAATTGTTCCACACAACTCATAAAATTTGATTAAATGAGCATATGGGTCTTCATGATCAAGCCCTGCAAAAGGATTAGCATATAGGAGTTGAAGAAGTCCTGTCTTCATTTCAGCTTGTCTTGCATTTCTAGGAAGTCTTATCACACTTGTCAGATGTCTTGGATTGTTGTGTCCAAAAGCTCCTTGTGCTCTTCTATTGTTATTATTATTATTATTAGTGTTATTGTTGTTCCTATCAACCATGATTTCTTCTTTTGGTTAAGACGAAGAGGATTTAGAAGTGGAAACTTCCTCTTGTTGCTTCTTTTGCTTGGCCAATTGCTTTCTCTTCCTTGCTTTGCTGTTGTTGGTTCTAGTTGTCTTTTCTATTTCAGGGTCAAAAAATAGTTAATCAGCTTGTACCTTTCCTTGCATAAAAGAATTAAGCAACACCAACCAAACAAATTAGCTTAACAAAGGAGCCTACAAACAAAATTAAAACTATGCACAAAGATCAAAATTGCTTAAGAAAGTAAAAATTGCCGCAATCCCTGGCAACGCGCCAAAATTTGTTATAGTTTTACCTGAATTACCTGTCGTTTCACACGAAAGTGGCAACTCGGGTTGTCATATCCATAGGGATTCAAGTGATACTATGCCATTCAACAACATTTAACATCTTAAGTTGTAAATTGGATACTTTGATTTAAAACTGGTTTTCACAAGTAACTTGCAAATTTAAGGAACTATAATAAAGATTTAAAAAGTTAGATTGTAACAACGATAAATAAGAGTTGGGATTAGACTTCATCAATCTTTTCTTAGTATTCTATTGATCATATACATATAATTCCTCTATGTATCTCTATCATCATCATCAATTCGATCAGTCAATATTAATTCCCTAATGAATGTGAAATATCAATCTTCACTCCTAAACATTGATTCCTCTAATGATTAACAATGGGATTGAGTTAAGTTTAGATGGTTTAATGACTAATGAATTAAACTTTGCCCTAGATATCAAATTCATTAGATGATTCATTCCAAACAAGGATTCAAAGATTATTTTTCAACAAACTTCAAATTAGAAAACAAGTTATAGTTGATCAATCCATAACATGCATGAAGAACAAGAATAAATCATTGATATTGATACGTAGTAGGAATATATATATATATGTAAATCAAAAGAAATACATTAGAGTTGATTATTTACATCTAATCCCAACAAAGGACAGAGATTAGCTACTCATGGCTATGAGAGCTATTCAAGAAACACCATAATAGGTTGAAAGATCAAGATGAATCCCTTTTCTTTACTCCCAAAATGGCTTGCTCAGCTTTTCTCTCTAGTTCCTTCTTTTTGTACCCCTCTCAAAATAACTTATCAATCCTTTTATATCAGTCGTTTTTGACAAAACAGGAGTTTTGATATTTATGGATTCGCTCAATGCATATAAATTCGCTTGGCAAATTTGCTTTCTTCATGTTGAAGAAAGCTAATTAGCTTAGAGAAACACATTTCGCTTAGCTAATTTATGGCAGTGAGGCTTTATTTTCCAGTGCGATATTCGCTTAGCGAATTTTCCAAGCTAAGCAAATTTCTGACAGAAGCCCAAACTTTGATAACTCTTGATCAATTCAACCTAAAGAAAATGATAGGGAATTTTAGATAAAATCTCATAAAATTATTATTACTATTGTTCTAATTTGAATATTTACAAATGCTAACTTGTGGTAAGAAAACACATTTCAAATCAAGAAATTGAGTTATTAATTACCTTATTAAGTTCCAGGATTATAAGAAAATATGGCACTTATCAGGACCTTCCTAGCTGTTTGAGCCATCGATATGCAATGACCTGCCTTTTTGGATGCTTGGTTTATCCTCCCCTTGTCCGACCTGTCCTTGAAGGTTAGGTCAAGGCCCAATGGCATTGCAAGTCGCTATAGGTGGAATCACTCAGTTATGAGTGGTTCATGTGCCCTTTACAGACATCATGCATCATGTCTCGCAAGCGCTTGGAGGACCTAATCCTCCAAGCCCTTTTAACGGCGGGCTTATGCTCGGGTTGAATATAAAATTTCCTTTGCATGTATAAAAATACAACATATTAATAATCATAACTAGATAATTAAATAATATAAACATATACAAATTAACAAAGGTGAATAGTTCATAGAATTACCTTCCACTCCCGCCACCACACCTGACATCAACAGGGATGTTAGTTCTAGGTAGGCCATGGATGGTTATATAGCATCTATATAACCTCCGTGATATTATGGTGAGCCTCAGCAAATGGCTCAAAACTTTACAAAAATATAAACATTTTAAATATCATATGCAATGTAAAATTAGAATGTAATAGAACACTTGTTCAAGAACTTACCTATCTTTACCGTTTGACCTACCCTCCGAGTGGTCTACCGTAGGCACAAGTGGCCTACTATTTGCCCAAGAGGCCTCCCATCCAAGTCCTGGGTCTATGACCCACCCAAGGACACAGGAGTATGGTAAGATGTGGGGCTAGGAGTCGAGGCAGTGGTAGGGCTTGGGAGGGGTCACTACTATGGATGGGCTATGACGGGAATAAGGGGAGGTAGGGGGCTAATGTACCCAAGACGGGCATCATCTTAAAGGAAGGGGTGGTTGTGGCAAGGACAAAAGTGGAGGTGGAGGAAGCGGAGGTGGTGGAGGTAATGGAGGGGCGATCATAGAGGTGGTGGGAAGGGTGGTAATGGAGGTGGTGGTAGGGTTGGTGCCGGAGGTGGTGGTTAGGGTGGTGCTGGAGGTGGTGGGAGGGGTTGAGATGGAAAGGGTGTGGGTAAACCAACCTTTCAAAGTCGGCCTATGCCTTTACAAGCCATACTAAAACAATTAAAAGAGACAACAAAAAAAGCATAAATTACATAAAAAAATTCCAAATAATTTCATATCATGAATCCCTACTTGTATAAATGAACCTTTATCGTATTATCATCTAAATACTTCCTACATTTGCACTTACCACATAGACACCTAATTTTTGCCTCATTAATTAATTGTTGTGTTTGACATGCTACCTTCATAAATTTCTCAACACCACTATAAAATTCCGGTTTCATCCCCCCTCTATTAGGAAGCAATCTATCGTACACCATGATCAGTTTGAAAGTAAAATTGCACTTGTGATAAAACTTAGACCCTACAATTTTTTAAAGACATCAAATTATTACTTTCAAATACAAATTCAATTGGTATTTAAATTATTTAGTACAACTACTTGTAATCTTATTTCCTTGACAAAATTTTGATAGCAACTCCACTTAAATTAGGTGCTTCCATCTTCCTTTAATTTTCTATCCCTTAAAAAAATTAACAAAATTTCGATAGTATGTCCCCTTAAATTATGAGCTTCCATCATCAGATATTTCTTTTAATTAGTCTGGAAAACACATTCAATTAGTCTTCAAGTTTTTTTAATATGGTTACTTATATTCTTTTGTCCTTAAAAAAATTTTAATAAAATTTTGATGGTATATCCCCTTAAATTAGTAGCTCCCGTCATTTGATATTTCAGTCAATTCAACAATAAAATATATTATTACAAAGATCAACAACATAATAGATTATATATAATTCACATAATCCTAAAACTATTCTATTGCGCATCCCTTATAACTCCACAACATGCATCCTACAATCTCAAACACAAAGAATCTCAACAAACAATATAAACAAGTCGGGAGGTAGCTCTATGCCCTTCCCCCAAGTCATGCAATCCCCATTTTCTACAATTATATCCTAGAAAACATAAGTCTCTATCTTACGTACATATTAAATCATATAAATAATAAGGATTTAGTTACTAACCTCTAGAGTGGAAATAAAGAATGTGCAAGCTATCCACGTCTAACCAAATCTAATCCTGAAATTCCAATATGAAAAACTTATATCTGCATACACTTATATACATGAAAAACATAAAACAAGATAAGAAAATTAGAATGGCAAACCGATCTTAGTCAATAATCATTGCCACGCTCACACAATATTCCTACATTATGGAAAAAAACAACAATAATTACTCTAATGCAATAAAAACAAATCATAAACACAACACTACGACCACCTATAAACGAATGGAAAAACCAAGGCAAATAAAAAAAAAAAACCAAACCAATTAAAGTACTCACCAAAGATCCTAGATTGCAATGGTGGTCTCCATTTGTCGAACGGAGCTTCTGGTGGCACATGGTGGAAAAGAGGCCGCGGTAGATAGAGAGTGTTAGAAGAGAGAGAGTGTGGTGGATGAAATGGAAGAAGAAAGTGATATGGCCAACATATCCACAGTGTTATTGACGAGTACGCGAATAAGTGAAACGGTTGTATTATATTTTCATAATTATCGATGTGTATACCGACAGTTGCGTGGAACACCAAAGGTTGCGCAATAGAAACAAAATTCAAAAACCCATTGGTAATATTTAATAAAAATTAATTTCAAATTCAAATACCCGTCAGGAAGCTGCGGTAATATTTAATAAAAATTAATTGTGAAATCAAATAAAATATCTATCAGTTAGTCGGAAGTTAATAAAAATTAATTTAATTAGTACCTATTGGTATACCCATCTGTTATATTCAATAAAAATTAATTACAAAATCAAATTAAATACCTGCGGTAAGGTAGTTGATAATTCAATAAAAAAATAAATAAATTTAATCAGCACCTATCAATATACCCGTTGATTATATTTAATAAAAATTAATAACAAAATCAAATTAAATACCCATCGGTAAGGTCGTCGGTAATTTAATAAAAAATAAATTAAATAACAGCAAGCCGGAAAACCCGTCGGTAATATAATGACAAAATAAAAAAAATCTAAATTAAATAAGCTACCAAGTGGATATTATCGGTAACATTATAAAAATATAATTAAAAAAATATTATACTAGTTGGTAAACCCGTTAGAAATAATGCGCACCATGTGGCGGGATTTAGCACCATCATTTGCCGACAGAAACCGACAAGTATTTATGTAAATTTGTTTTAATTAGAAAAATACCATAACCCTGTCGATATTCCGTCGGTAGCTACCGACAGGTACGAACCCATCGGTAACATCCGTCGATATCCTGAATTTCTAGTAGTGACTCACACGACACCCACAAAACACGTGTTGGACACATGTCCAATTAAAAAATAATTTTTTTAAGCTCAAACAAGCACCAACACAAAAAAGCTAGTTGGATCATTTTGAAAATTCTTAAGTTGATCACAAAAAAATAAAAAAGAAGAATTAATTAGATAAAAAAATTATATAAACACGATAAAAGAAAATTCAGACCAAAAAAGATAAAAAAAATCATACAACAAAATAAAAAAATTATATATTTATATGTCGTGTTTGTGTCTTGTAATCTTTTGAGTTTGGTGTCTTGGATCCGTGTGTGTCCCATGTTTGTGTAAGTGTCTGTGCTTTATAGATAGATACATATTGGCTTACATGGCTCTCCACAAGAAGCATTGAGATTAGGCAGCGCAGAACAATGCTTACTTTCTTGGCCATTGCTCACGGTTACAAATTACAATTGCACACAAAAAGAAAGATTATGCGAAGTGTGATTTTCAAGAAATATGGAGTAGTATTCCGAGTTATATAGGTGGTTGTATAAGGTTTCCGTCTACGTTGTACATGAAAGGTGGCACCATGATCGCAGTGACAACCTTTTCAATTCCAATGTGACAATTACAGATTCTAACTAGTCCTATATTCCTTCGCTATTGAAATGCCCAATCTGACCCTTACCTTCCTATAAATTTTTTTCCCTTACCTTTCTATAAAATTTGCAACAAAGAAATATTTTATGAGTTGCCAAGCGAGTGGTATTTTGCTACTTCTTTAACCTAAGAAAATGTGACCATCCAAACGAATGTTGCGTAGAATTGTCCGTTACAAATATACTGTTAGACTTGAAATGAGCAAGTGTATTATTATTACTATTCTTTTAATAGATGGTTAAATTTCAACATAATATAAAATAGATATATTATTATTTAAGCTTCAATTGTTTTTTTTTTAAACAAAATAGTATGTGGGCATGGGTTTGATTAGAATAAGAAAAAATGGAGTCCCATAATAATGTAAACCTATTACCAATTACTAATGGTGTTACAATTCATGATGCGGCCATGGTGCTATCTAAAAATAGGTTGTAAATAAAATTTTCTGTATTCCATTTTGTTGGTTTACATGAAAATTGTTATTTTTATCTTTTAGCACCCACCAAACATATTCAGTGTTTATTAACTAATTAAGCACCTCTTATCTCTGTTTTGTTTGGATTGTAATGATTTTTGCTTAGAAACAAGAAAAAAATTTTCATCCTTTGAATTAATTTTTATGGTTGAGATTAAATAACAACTAAAAAGATTCATATGACTCTTTAAAATATTTTTCTCTTCCTAACCTCTTTCTGTTTTTTTTTTTTCCTTTTTTTGACATGTTTTTCTCATTCTAGCTGTGATCCCTCTATAACAACTAAACCCACTCCTTTGATCAAAAATGTTATTTGGTATCGGACACCATGATAGCACATGTTTCAAACCATGTGATAGGCCACTCATTATCACCCATAGATATTATTTAAATGGTTCGGATTTAAGAGAAATAATTATATCAATTATAAAATAATAATAAGTTTTTGTAATGAAATGATAGGTAGAGGAAGGAAGAAGTGATTAGAAAATGAGAGAGACTTTTTTCTTTTTTACTATGTATTGCAATATCACTATAGGGCTCTATTTATAGACCCTTGAATACAATTAAAATGTAATGATTTACAACATTATATTAATGGGCAATAAGTGAGATTCTAATCAATCATTAAAAAATGGTAACAGACATCCATAAAAATCTTTGATTTATAACACTCCTCCTTGGATGTCCGTGGGATAGACAATATGTCTCGTTAAAAACCTTACTAAGAAAAAACCCTGGAAAAAATCTTAGTGAAGGGAAAAAGAGTACATATGTCTTTGTAATATGTATACTAAGCTACCTCATTAAAAATCTTACTAGGAAAATCCATTTTGGGACAAAACCTTGGTTAAGGAAAAGAGTACAACACATATTACTGAATAGCAACATTACTCCCCCTAATAACAGCATTACCTGAATATCTCTAAGTCTACGCATTCCAATCTTGTATACCAACTTCTCAAATGTTGACATAGGTCATGTTTTAGTAAATAAATCTGCCAAATTATTGCTTGAATGAATTTGTTGAACATCGATATCATCGTTTTGTTGAAAGTCATGTGTGTAAAAGAGCTTTGGTGAAATATGTTTTGTCCTATCTCCTTTAATGTATCCTTCCTTCAATTGATATATGCAAGTAGAGTTGTCTTCATACATGATTGTTGGTATTTCCTTCTGGAATATCTCGCATATTTGACGAAGCTTAACAATGGTTTGTTTTGTTGAGCACCATGATATAGCTTTACTACCACAAGTAAATAAATAGCCTATTTAGGATCTACCTTTATGTGGATCAGATAAAAAGCCTGATCTGTATATCCAAGTAGTTGGTGTCTAGATTCATTTGAATAAAATAAGCCCCTGTCAATGGATCCTTGAAGATATAGCAATACATACTTAACGTCATTCCATTCCCTTCTAGTTGGACAAGGGCTAAACCTTGCTAACAAATTTATGGAAAAAGCAATATTTGGTCGTTTATTGTTAGCAAGATACATTAGTGTCCCGATAGCACTAATATACAGGACTTCAGGAACAAGAAGATCTTCATCATTTTCATGAGGTCGAAACGGATCCTTATTTACATTAAGTGATCTTACAACCATTGGGGTACTCAATGGATGTGCCTTATCCATGTAAAATTGTTTTAGGATTTTCTTGGTATAATTTGATTGATAGACAAATATTTCATTTGTCAAGTGCTTAATTTGTAAGTCGAGACAAAATTTTGTCTTGCCAAGATCTTTCATTTCCAATTCTCTCTTTAAGTAGTCCACATTTTTTGAAATCTCTTTAGAGATCCAATGATATTTAAATATCAACATATACTGCAATTATAACAAATTTTAATTCAAATCTTTTTATAAAAACACATGGGCAAATTGGATCATTTTTATACCCATCTTTCAACAAATATTGACTAAGGTGATTATACCACATACACTCGATTGTTTTAGTCCGTATAAGAATTTTTGAAGTCTTATTGAACAAACTTCTCGAGAATTTTTATATGCTTTGGGCATTTTAAATCCTTCAAGGATTTTCATGTAAATTTTAAAATCTAGTGAGCCAAATAAGTAGGCTATAACTACATCCATTAGACGCATATCTAGTTTTTCATTTACCAGACTAATAAGATATCTAAGTGTAATTGAATCCACCATCTGGAATATGTCTCCATATAGTCAATACCAGGTTTTTGTGAGAACCCTTGTGCTACAAGTCATGCTTTATATATTTTAATTTCATTTTTCTCATTTCGTTTTCGCGTGAAAACCCACTTGTATCCCACTGGCTTTACACCTTTAGGTGTTTTGACTATAGGTCCAAAGCTTCATGTTTTCACAATGAGGTTAATTCAGCTTAATTGTGTCTTTCCATTTTGGCTAGTCATTTCTTTGTCTACATTCTGTGAGATAATTTTGGTTCATGATCTTCATCTTGCTCTATTATTTCAATTACAACATTATATGCAAAAAAGTTGTCAACAACAATATGTTTTCGGTTCCATATTTTTCCTGAGTGACATAACTTATTGAGATCTCTTCATTTCTATCATCTTCAGGTACCTTAACCTCTTCTAGGGTTTCATCAATAATTTTGTCTTGGGACTCTTTTTGAGTAGTTCCCTTTGTATTATGATCATCTTCATCAATTATCCATTTTCTTTTTGGAGGATTTTTATCTTTGGAATCGATTGGTTTACCATGATTTAAACGTGGCTTACTTTCATTTGCACTAATAAGTTGTCCTTCTAGGATGGTAATTCTAATAGGAGTATTTGCAACTAGCATATGAGATTTTGTAATTCTCTTCCAGTAAATGCATATGCAACTGATTTGCAACATTTTGCAAATGAATTATCTTTTGTACTTCTAATTCGCATTGCCTTGTGTGAAGGTCTAGATGCGATAATGACAATGTTTTCCATGTAATTTCTTTTTTTGGCTGCTTATTTTCTCCTCTAATGTTGGGAAAATTGTTTCATCAAAATGGCAATTGGAAAATCTTGCTTGAATAAATCCCCAATCATTGGTTCAAGATATTTTATGATAGAAAGAATTCATATCCTACATATATTCCCAATCTTCTTTGTGGTCTCATCTTTGTGCGTTATGGTAGAGCAATTAGAACATATACTGCACATCCAAAAATTCTAAGATGGGATATATTTGGCTCCTGACCAAATGCCAACTGAAATGGGAGAATTTATGATAACTTGTTGGTCTTATCTACAAGTGCCGCCCATGTAAGATAGCATATCCCCATGTAGAGTTAGGGAGTTTTGTTATCACAAGTATTAGTCTAGCTATTAATTGGAGGCGTCTAATAAAGGATTCTACTAGACCATTTTGTGTATGAACATGAGCAATAGCCTCTTCAATTATTATTCTAGTTGATATACAATAATTGTTAAAAGCTTGAGATCTAAACTCACCAGTGTTATCAAAACGGATTGTCTTGATGGTATAATTTGGAAATTGTGCTCTTAATTTTATTATTTGAGCAAGTAATCCCACAAATACCAAGTTACTAGTTGACAATAAGCACACATGTGACCATCTTGATGATGCATTTATTAAAACCATATAATATTTAAATAGTCCATATGGTGGGTGAATGGGCCCATACATATTACCCTTAATACTTTCCAAAAATGCAGGCAATTTAATCTGAATTTTAACTGGTGATGGTCTCAAAATTAATTTTCCTTGAGAACAAGCAACACATGAGAATACTTTGAATTAAAGAATCTTCTGGTTCTTTAGAGGATGCCGAAGTGAATTTTCAATAAATCTTCACATCATAATTGAACCAGGATGACCTAATCGATCATGCCAAAGGGAAAAAGTATTTTGGTCAGTAAACTTCTTGTTTACTATAGCATAAGTTTCAATTGTGCTAATGTTTGTATGCTTCACATCATAATTTTGAATACACATTTCTTACCCTCAATAATGGTTGTGAAGGGAAAAATGTTTTTATCAGTAAACTTCTTGTTTACTATAATATAAAACTTAGTAAGTTTCATTGAGACTTACTAGATAATAAAGCACTATTAATAGAAAATTTTGTTCTTCTAGGTAGTATTATGTTGGCTCTTCCAAAGCCTTCAATCAATTTTATAGTACTAGAAATTGTACTAACATTTGCTTTTTCCATAATAAGGGAAGTAAAATATATTTTATTTTTAAGTATTGTATGTGTTGTCACACTATCAATTAAACATACATCTTCTTTGCCAGCATTGGATCTTGATAATGACTTGGAAACATCCATTATTCTTCATAAAAAAAAAATATAGGAACATTAATTAGAAATTATATAAAAAAAATTACAATAATAAGAATCTTATAAGGAGAACAATGGGAGAAGAATAAAGGAAAGAAAAATTATTGTCCCTAGTACTAAATTCTCAAAAGAAATTTGCTACATCCAAATGTGTAGTATCCTTCGAGCCTTCTAAATTGATTATGTCATTGAGGTATGCAAAAATATCATCGATGGGTTTCAAATTTGCCTGAACATCATTTGCCTCAGCTTCATTATTGTGAAGAGTTAGATTGGTCTCAACATGTTTTTTCTTCCCTTTGGTTGAAGTTTGATATAGCTTAATCAAATATTCAGGTGTACGACAAGTACGTGACCAATGACCTTTCATTCTGCATTCGAACAGAAGTTCTCTATGTTTTTTGAAGGATAACTTGAAGTACCTTTATTTTTCTCTTGCTTGTAATTATTATTACACTTTTGGTGATGGGGAGGAAATGACCATTGTGGTTACTCTGATTATTATGCCAGTTGCCATGTCCACAACCACGATCATTAACATGACTGCCGCGACCACGACCATGGTTTTGTCCTCTTTCAAATTTATGGGTTGCCACATTCACTTCTAGAATGGAGCAGAGGCAATTGGACAGGCTTCATGGTTTTTCATTAGTAGCTCATTGTTTTGTTCAACTAAGAGGCAAGATATCAATTCAGTATTTTTTAAACCTTTTTTCATGGTATTGCTACTGCAAGAGGACATTTTATAACACCCTAATAATTAACCCAATACACCTAGGCAGGATCTGATTAATTTCTAGACTTTACTCTTTGCTTCAGTTCCTTAATCATGCTTTGAAAATACTTAGTGAAATTACGAGCCATTTTTTAAAAAAAACATAATTGAAAACATGAGCCGTGCATAACGTGAACGATAATCGATAAAGCAGAAAACGAATAGACATATCATGAAGAACACATCATATTGGCTCCATCATATGACATCCATAATTACATATCAAATAGATATTTTGCCTACCAACAGAATAAGACTAGGTGTAGGCAATCTAACAAAACATAAATAATATATGGATGGAAGGACATCCATTAATGGCACCTAGTAATAACACTCCAGAGATAGGGATAGATATATGAAATATACGAGTGAAACTAGGATCAAGTTCAGCTACCAGGTGAAAGCCTCAACGTGATTCACGAACACTTCCTTCTTTTTGAAGACGAGATGGAAAGAAAAAAGAGGGAGTGAGAAACTTATAAAAAGAATCTCAGTAGGTACTCACCTCATGATACATTGTGTCATCATCATCGTCCCCAGGAACCTCGGGTTCTTATGAAATAGTGAGCATGCTAAGATTGATTTATTAAGTTCGAAAATATACTTTACCGAGGTTCGTCAGTTTTAATCATGCGTCTTATAATGCATCATAAACTTAGCATGTCATGTTTATAATAAAATTTTTCCTTTCATCAACACATCATATTCCTCATCATCATATCATAATAACATGCATAGAAGAACATCATATTTCTCATCATCATCTCATAAAATACTATGCATAGAAGAACATCATAATCACATAATACGTTACTTAATTCCTTAGGTGACTTAAAGTTACTTTCATCATCATTTTCCTGGGTTACCCTATACTCCACCCTTTTGGGAGTAATCTAGGTTATGAGCTCATACCTTGCTAGTCGTCACCAGTACATACTTATCCCTTTTGATAAGTAAAATTTCGTCTCTACCCTTTGAGAGAACAGACTAGGGGCAAGAATAACCTTTTCACCGCCTATAGTTTGACGGGTCCAAAGGATCATTTTCTAGGATCACCTTTTCACCACCTATAGTCTGATGGGTCCAAAGGGTCATTTCCTCATATATTTTGAGTCACCTTTAAGTCTTTGCATGTTATATCATAATACAATTCTCAATTCATAATCATTTATAACATTTTCTCGTTTATAGTCTTATTCTGGAATAATATATATACCAACTGTAATCATGAATCCGGGAGATTCCAGGAAAGAGAGGTGGGTCACAAATGGACACGCTTAAATACCAAGTCTTTCCTAGCAGAACCTTTCCAAATTACACTTTTAAGTAATATACTTTCTTCCAGCAACAAGGGTAAATTTTTAAGTAACAAAGAATATTTCATTATTTCATGTATAAGCATTCTCATTGTTTGCAACAACAACTATAACATGCAAGCCTAGGAATCATTCAATGACATCAAATACTTAATAAGCATCAAATCACTACATAGACTTATCATTTAAAACATCAAAGAGGCCTCATCATAAATCCTTATCGAAAGCGTCTTAAACAACTGAAACTCTAGAATCGGGCAACCTCAATTATTGAACTAATTAATTATGCATCTAAGGGATTTATTACCATCAATTATAAGCCTTAAGAACATTATTAGACTATATGAGGCAGCATGGACAGTAAATCATATTTAAAGCTTTATGGTTGCTTTATGTAGCTAATTTCACTTCTAACATGCATAGAATTATTCCTTATCAATAAACATAATTATCACAACTTCAAACATATCAAATCATAGTAATACTAACTCAGATCAGTGGCTGAATCATGAACCTCACATAATTGCTTAATATCTTATTTTAAGTACATGCAAGATATTAGTTTCCCGTAATATCATTTTAAGCCTTAAAACTCTTTTAGAAACTAATTCTTTTTGGTAATCTTAAAAGAAATTGTAGAACCAACTCAGTAACTATTTAAAAATTACTTTAGGCCTACCTTAA
Organism: Dalbergia oliveri; assembly: GCA_030441495.1. Taxonomy (NCBI): domain Eukaryota; kingdom Viridiplantae; phylum Streptophyta; class Magnoliopsida; order Fabales; family Fabaceae; genus Dalbergia; species Dalbergia oliveri. The sequence continues at coordinate 24,052,709 of JAMLFY010000012.1, read as the reverse complement.
TCATGAGGTCAATTTATACATTGAAAGAATGTTTATGATTAAAATTCTCACTTAAGATAAAAGGAGCAAGTCTTGAGCTTTTAAAGATTTAGGTGATACTAGAATCATAAACATGCTATGCAACCTCATTTTAATCTTATCTTTATAAGGTGATAACTTGGAATTGTAAACATGATGCAAGAAACTGGAGCGCGGTAGTCCACACTGGACCAGGAGAGAGGAGAAGAGAATCTTAATAAAAGAAAAATAAGAAACGGAGCGCGAGTCCGCATTGGACCGGTGAAGGGAGAAGAGAATTCTTATTAAGCTCTAACTCAAGACTTCTTAAAGAATAAATTCTTTGACTCCAATAATCTTAAGGAAATATGCATCCTTAGGATACTACCATTTTCCAACTTTGCTTGTGATACTTGGGCAAGTCTTTGAGCTCTAGGATCTTTAGGTGATGACATAAAATAAACATGCCATGCATTGATTCTTTTAGCCATTATAAAATAAAGTGAGAGCATAAAATAAATATGAGATGCATCCTCTTTATTATCTTTGAAGATTAAGTGACAACTTGAAACATAAACATGAAATGCAAGCTTGGAAATTTAAACATGAATATGCAAGTTCATTTATTTATTCTTAAGAATTTAGTGATGACATAGAAAGCAAACATGGTTATGCAAGGCATAAACTTAAACATGGATGCAAGTTCATTTTATTTTTTACTAGAGCTCCTCCAAAACTTTTAGGAACATATAATATCAACCCAATATATATATCTTAGCAAGACAAAGTGAAAAATACATCTTTTAAGTTCTAAACTCAAGATCATAAAAAATCATAAAAATATTATTCTTTAAAGTTTTGCATCAAGTGGAACTTTCAAGCTTTAAAGGCCTAACTTGTGATGGATTCACAACCCACCCTCAAGGTCCTCATCATCAAGCCATCATCTTAGTCCCACCTAGGCCATATGGCCGAATTGTTCAAAGAAAAAGGAAGAAGAAAACCAAATGGAAAAACTAGAGAAAATCCATGAAATCATCATTTTGAACCAAGAACAACACTTAGCAAAGCATAGAAATAAACTTAAAAACAACTCCCTACCTAATTTTATTTGAAGGAAAGGAAGGAACTTGGTTTCCTTGAGTGAAATGAAACAAAATCTCTTTGAGAAATGGGAGAGAAATTTCGGCCAAGGAGGAGGAAGAAAGAAAGCTTTTGGTGCTCCTAAAACTAGAATTTGTGTAAGTTATGAGTAAGGCTTCCAAGGCTCCTCAAGTAAGCATATTTATAGAGGAATTCAAGCTCATGTATGACAAGAGGAGGAGGCATAATTTTTGGATTTTTCATGGGGAACAAAGGGAGGAAAATCATTTCTTGTTTAAGGCATGTTTTATGCCATGTTTTAGGGAATTTTTTGGCATTTTATTTTAGTGCATTATCTTGCAATAATTCTAATGATTATGGCTGAATTATTTCGTGCATTACAGCCTCATGGAAGAGGGTTTTGTGTGTTCCATGTATTATTTAGGTGTAGGCAAGGTATTCATGCAATTTAGAGAATTTACGGTTAAGGGCTTAGGTGAATTAGTAAGCAATTTGAGTGTTTTAAAGCAATTTTAGGTTCTAATCAATTTAAATAAATAATTTTGACTCTAGATTAATAATTAGAATTTAAAAAGCTTTAATTTGAGCTTAATATTGCTTAGGTTTCGTTAGATGAATAAAAAATCTCAAAATTTGTAAAACTACAAAGCAGGGGCAAAACGGTCATTTTACTTAAAAATTGCCCGAGACCACCCGAGCTTAACCAATGGTTAATCATGGCTTAAAAACACCTTTTAAAACATTTTAGTGAGGTTTGGGCTAGTCAACACGCAATCGGGTTAAAACCGCATGGGCATTTTGGTCATTTCACGCGAGAGCTCAAAATTATGATTCTTCTCCTCTATTAATACACATAACACAAACAATCCCTTATTATTATCAAAACATCCCCTTGAGGACGGGTGGGGCCCATGATCCTCATTTTCTGAGTAAATTAACCTCAGGGCATTTTGGTCATTTTACACGTACAAAAAATTGGAGTTTGCAATACTTGCACGAATTGCTCCTAACTTCTCTTCTAACGTTATATTCCTTTATTAAGGATTGTTTGGTCTCAAATTTTATATAATATTTACCTACGGTAATTCGGTAATTCCTAATGACAGTAAAAATTACAGTAAAAATTGGGGCATTACACATTTGAGGCATGATAAGTTGAAAATGTTTTTTCCAACAAGTCCTCATTGGTGATCTTTTTATCACATAGCCATAATTGAGAACATATCTTAAAAACTACTAAGTTGTACTCATTCAAGTTTTAAAATCCTACAATCTCAAGTGCATCCATTCAAAATGAGCTCTAGGCATAATCACCATCTTTTGGTGATCATATCTTTCCTTCAAATTGACCCATAATTCCAATGGATCTTTCATAGTTAAATATTCTGCCTTTCACCTTTCATGAAGGTGATGGCGTAGAAAGATCATAGCTTTGACCTTGTCTTGGCTTGATGCTTATTTTTCTTTAATGGTATCTCCTAGGCCTTTGGCTTCCAAATGTATTTCAGTATCAAGTACCCATGATAAATAGTTGTTTCCAGTTATGTTGAGTACAACAAACTCAAGTTTTGTCAAATTCGACATAGTGTGATCTAGTACATAAAACAATAATGAATACTAAAAGTGAATTCAATAGATGGAAAGGGAAAAAAATAACAAAATAATAAAACATGAACTATAAGGACTAAATTATAAATTCCCAAAATTATAAAATCCATCAATTATAAATATTAAAAATTTATCCTTACATTTGCTTCAAGGAATGCAAGATGTAAAGATATTCATTCAAAGGGATGTAATGATTTACTTTAGATAATAGTATTCCACCATATATAACACACACTTCAGGTAATGCGTCTAGTAAAATTCATTCTCTTAAGGGAATGATTTTTTTTTTGAAATATTCATTTCAAGGAATATACAAACATCTTTATAAATGGAGAAATAATCTGTTCACTTCAGGGAATGACTTTTTTTTATTTATTTATTTTGGGCATATGTATCATTCGCTTTTGGGAATGATTACCATTCAGTTTAGGGATTGGTATTTAAAAGAAATAGCAAAATAATAAAAGAAGAATAAATTATACTACAAGATTATAATAAAATTAGTAGATAACATGGCATGCAAATAATAACATATTATTGCAGAATTAAAATAATATACTAGTCATTAAATATAAACATAAATGTCAAATAATGATTTGCGGATCAATATACTGGTAATGTAAAGCAAAATTTAAGAAAATTTATTGCTAATCAATACTTGATCTATATAGGTAATCTAAAATGGAAAGAAAAAAAATAAAATGATTGAAAAAAAGAACAGATTACATGCAAGGAAATAACGAGATATGATAGTGCATTATTTGACTGACAATTCTAAAAAAAAAACATTATAATGAGTTGAGGAAAAAACCTTGAGGATAAAAGAATAAGGCCTCAGATGTTGTGTCTAGATAACGTATAACAATGTTGTGTCCAGATGCTTAAAGCCAATACGGCTTTAGGACTTTGGCAAGGCAAAGTATAATATATTGGCATCCACACATTATCACACATGACCACCCGTAAGTGACATGGGAGTAATTATCATATACTTTGTTGAAAAAAAGAACGAAGGATCACTTTATCATCGAAAAAAATGAGAGAATCATGCTGAAAACGTGTAATGAAATGATAGGTAGAGGAAAAGAGAAGTGATCAGAAAATAAGAGAGACTTTTTTCTTTTTAGTGTGTATTGTAATATCACTATAGGTCTCTATTTATAGACCCTTGAACACAATTGAAATGAAATAATTTACAACATTATATTAATGGGCAATAAATGAGATACTAATCAATCATTAAAAATGGTAATGAACATCCATAAAAATCTTTGATTTATAACAATTTTAAAATTATAAAATTAACCTTCATATATTGTTCAATTTTCCTTTCCAATCCTTTATACATCTTCCCTTTCATCTAACTTCACCACCTCCCATTATTCCCTTCCTGAGCCTAAAATAAAAATCTCTCATCAGTCTAGTATTTATTATCTACTCTCCATTTTTCTACACATCTAGGGGGATTAAAGTATTTTGTTTCCTTTCTCTATCCCATTCTCTATCCATCTAATAAAACTTTGACACATGTTTAACGATAACATCACTCATGAGTTTTTACCCACTCAAATTTTCTCAACCACCCATAATTTTTGTACATAGCAAAATTTGATTGGAGATAGGAAATGGGATACATAATGGGGATAGAGGAATTTTGTCCCATCCAGGGAAACCAATGAGGTAAATGAAGCCCAGAACGACAAATCCAAGAGCAAGCACAAGCTTTGCAACATCTACAACAAAAAGAACCAGAACTCACAAGCCCCACAAAACAATAGTTACATCCTTTATCATTTCCAAGATACAATCTTTTCTTCCAGGTTCACAATAGACTGTTAAGATGACATTAAATTTAACATATTTCATTTTTAATGGTGCTAACCAAGAAGGGTAAATTTCCTTGGGTACAAGAGCAAGCACCTAGTAATAAGCCATTAAGTCTTTGTCCTCACTTCATTCTCTCCAAGTTGCTTTCACCTACAATTAAACCTTTATATAGTAAGTGCCCAAATGGACCCTCTTCATCATATTGGGACCCATGTATTACTTCTAGTAACTGCTATTAGCTTATTACTATTAGGCTAGCCCTTTGCACGTTCAACTAGGAAGAAGCATGGAGATTTGTTAGACAAATCTATAAGTTGATACCATTATCGTGAGAAAGACAAACATTTAATTTGTGACTTGGCAGATATACTCCGTAGTTTTAAATAAAAAGCCTAGAAAATTTATTCTAAACTAGAAGAGTGCCAGTTACCCTTACCTGTCATTCAGGTCCCGAATTTCACTCATTTGGACCCTACACATCATTCGAAGGCTACATGATAGAACCACCTTCTTGGAATCAAAATTCCTAGTAATTGTTCCCAAGATGAAAATAAGTTAAATGGCAATTTTCAATAAATTTTTGGAAACCTTTAAGCCTTTTGTCTTTAGCCCACAACTTTATAAAATCTTAAAAGTTCCTAAATTAGAACTAAAACCCAAAATTTGGATTTTGAATTGTTGAAATTTTAATTTTTATGATATTTTATTTGAATCCAAATAGGAGGCACTTACTTATGTATATTTATGTTTTAAAATTAATTTCCTCCATTAACTTAAAGTTAAGAAATATTAAGAAGTGAGCATCGAGACAACCCAGTCTAATTCAAACCAACATACCCATGGTTTCTTTTCCTTTTCTTCTTTATTTGCAAAAAATGAACAGAGAACGTGACCCTCCTTCCATTCAAGTTCTCTCTCTATTTCGACCTAACACCAACCACTCATATCTCCTCCACCGCTGGCTACGTTCATGCATCCTCTGCCTACCATAATGCAAACAACAACATTTCCTCCATCTCCTTGGTGGTTTGAGTAGCTGAACTCCAAGCTCCCAAGCAGCCAGCAACACCCACTCCTTCCTTTTTCCTTCCATTAGCTATCAAAGGTATAATAAAGCTCAATCTTACTTCCAATTTCTTATATTAGCTAGGTTATGTTATGGGTATAGGATTAGAGCTCTAATTAATGTGTAACCCTAGGGTTCTAATTCAGGAGTTTTGATTATTTGAAGTTAATAGGTATACTTTCTTATGCTAAATGATGATTGATGATTATGTGATAATGTTTGTGGCATTAGATACTCCAAAAAGGCGTCCCACCAACTTTATCGCTACCTAGCCGAAATCATTACACTTCTGGAATCATGTTGTGAGTGAATAATGTGTTCATGGTTATTGAATTTTTAGTTTCTTACATTTTAAATGTTCATTTGCTAATCATTTCGATTTATGGACTAAACCAATGATTTATGTGCATTCATGTTCGTAAAGCCTATGAATACTGATTTAAAGGTTTTCTAATGCTACCACATTCTTTTAAAGAACAATGTTAGATTTTATGTTTAATTCTTGAAGTTATAGAATGCTTACAAAATTTTTGTAAGAATGTATTAGTTTTGGAATGAGAAGGTGCCATAATATATTCTGCTTATGTTAGACTTGAATTATAGAATGAATATGTTTTACAATTGATAGGGCTTTGGCAAGTGCATTGGGTCGTACAAGTAATAAAGAGTGAGAAAGAGTATTGTCCCACATAGATTGTGTAACCAAGTACTACTTCACAAGTCCAAATACTATCTAGGCTAACCAACTCGAAATTTCAAGAATTCAAATTTTAAATTAAAATGAAACTACTCTAATCTAATGCTAATGAAGGCAATGAATCAATAAACAAAGAGATAATTCAATCAAGATTAAGGCACTAGGGATCATATTTCACCTAGTTATTCATATGAGTGTTAAATTTCTAACCTAATGATGTTCAAACAGCTCAATTAATATCTATCCCTAGACAATTAATAATTATGGTTTCCATCCCTAGGTCTAAGTTATGCAGCACCAATTTTCCAATTGTCTACACAACTCACAGGCATCAACTAATGGGTGATCAAGCCACAAAAGCATTAAGAACAAAGATAGAAACTTAATTGACATAAGGACCATGCATTAGATTAAAAAGAATTCAACAACTCATAATCCTAACATAGGTTACATTATCACCATAGCTATGAAGGAGTTTAGCCATTAAACATTATCATAACATCCATAATCAATGAGACAATGAACATTAATGACATCAAATCACAAGAAAAGGAGAAGAAGAATAAGAGGTATAGCATAAGCTTTCTTTTCTTGAGATTCTATCCAAATCCTAGTAGAGCTTCCTTGAATCTCCAATTGCCCAAAATTGATTCCAAGTGTAGAAAATGATCCATGCCATTCATGTGGTGTTCACTTAACCTTTCTTGAATTGTTTTGGGCCTCCAAAGGCTTTTTTTGGCCAAAAATAACCCAAGATATGAATTAATCATGTCAAAATCAGCCAAAACCCCAAATTTTCATTAAACCCATAGGCCAATTGCACGAGGCCATGTTGAATGCCATGGGGCTATGTTATGCTCTTTATAGCATTGCGATTTACTTCTTGTTGAGTTTGTGTAGCTTTCTATAGGGATTAAACCTTCAAGTCTTCATGAAAGTTGTAGCTCTATGTCTTAGGTTTCGAATTCCTTTAAAATCATTTCAATTGGATTCCTCTAGCTCAAAATATAGATGAATTAGTTCAAAAAGGTCAGGATTAGGAACATATTGCAACTTCTATCTTTCTTCCACCTTTTCTCCTCGAAGACTTAGGAATTAGGAAAAACATACAACATGAAGTTGCAGATCTTTCTCTCTTTTTTCAAAAGAAGCTTAAATAACCAAATTCAAAGCTATGGAATGAAAGTTATGGAAATTTCTTCATAGAGTGTTCTGATTCCATGTAAAGACAGGACCCGAACTTCTTAAATTTTGCTCTCTAATTCTCCATGTCAAAAATTATGCAAATATGACCTTGAATCCTTTTTTAGCACCCAAAAATTATCATATAAATACAAACAAAAGTAGTAACCTAATTTCTTACAATTTAACACAAAAATGACTAATTTTACCAAGTTAATCACACAAAATCATGTCAAAATAAGCACTAGATGTGTATCTTTTGCACACACATCAACACTTATCCCCTATTGCTTTCTTTTTAATGATCTGAATCAAGTGGATTTTCAATTGTATGATACAATTATAATTTAATGTTCCATTAGAAAGAAAAATGCATTTAAATTCCATTAGTTATGTAAGAATGAAACTTGATTTTTATAAGAGGTATCTTTGACATAAACCATAGCTAATGGTGGTGGCATTAGTCTTCGTGCACCTTGACTGGAACCTCAGCTATCAGGGGGTTTCTAGCTTAGTATGTTAGGCCAACATACCAAAATTCTTGGGCATTGGGACAAGTGTGAGAGCTGCCTAGATGCTTAAATAGGGATGAGTGTAAGGTTGCCTAGTTGTGTTTTAACCACAGGGATAGTGTGAGGTGTCTTGTGGAATCAATTGTTCTGACTTTGAGGCTATTCAAACCTTCCTCCATGTATTATTTATAAATTTCTATGTAACTCAATTAAAGAGATTTCCATATTGCATATCATTATATTTAGTTTGCTCTTTGACCTATAGCAAATAGTCTTTACAAATTTTTTCTTACCCAAAACTTGTCCCATTTAACTGTGAACATATTATTCCTCATTGAGTTTCATACATCACTCGTGGTTGTTTCACTCTATTTTAGGTTTAGGTGTAGACCCAAGTCTAGCTCTTCTTGCTTCATAGGATTTGAGTCACTACTATTTTGGTGAGCCCAACATTGGCATATGGGCCTTTCTTTTTGTACAACCCTAGTTGATAAACTCATGTTTAGTCTTATGAGATTAGGTGCTCCATTAAATCACAGGCAAGGATGCATGGGTTATGGTTATGTTTATGATTATGTCTTTTGTGTATGTACTCATCTATGGATAAAGGATATATGTGTAAACTATCTAGCCATGTACTTGTGTGTGTATATATGTACATCTATACTATCTATTATCCTACCTGGGTCATAAATGTGTTGTTACAGGTTTGATAATTTGGAAAATATCCAAAAAATAGAGGAAACTCTGCCTATTTTTCTAAAAATGTTTCCATGTTTAGGATTAAGGGGAATATATTCCCTATGTGCTGGTCATGACTAGGGTTGGGTCATGACAAAGTTGGTATCAGAGCTAGGTTACCTTGTGATTAATGGAGCAAGTGTCCTTTAATGATGTCATGATTGTTGGAATGGAAGCCACCCTATTCTTACAAACATGATGCTACCAAAGGCCTTAGTAATTCTTCTTTGAGTTATATCTCTTCTTTTTCTCCAATGAGTTCCTGTTGTGAATAGATTTTGTTGTTATACTAAATCATGCCAATCTATTTTATAGGTGGAGATGGAACCTAGAAGATATAACCCTTATCGAGGAATAGGAGATCATGGCACTTTAGATGCTGAATTAGATAAGGCACCCTCCCTACACCAAGATAGAGAGGCCGTGGTGGAGGCAGGGGCCGAGGAAGAATGGCTAGACAAGATGATGAGCCTAGCCATGGAGATAACATGGCTGGCGTGGCTAGAGCTTAGAGGAGTCCACCAGGCCATAGAGACCTTAGTAGGGCTCATGATGAATCAGGTAGGAGTTAGAGCCTAACCCCTCTCAAGCCTTGGGTTTGTACCTCTAGTTCAAGGATAGCTTTTCCTACAAGAAGGTGCTAATGCTATTATTCAAGACTTCCTCAAGTTGAAACCATCTACCTTCTCAGGCAATCTTTTTGTAGAGGATCCACAATAATTCTTAGACAAGACAACTAAAGTTGTTTGAGTCCTTGGGTGTTCTAGTGCCCTAGCTGTTCAAGTAGCTTTATATTAGTTGGAAGATTTGGCAGAACAATGGTATAGGACTTTTTTACAAAAAAAAATCACCTATGTTGCTCCCGCCTACTTGGGATGAGTTTTCAGCTATCTTTATGGTGAGGTTCCTTCCTTCTGGTAAGAGGTCAAATCTTATAGCAGAGTTTAAAAGGCTAACTCAAAAGTTGGGCATGACAGCTATTGAGTATGATGCACAATTTACCAAACTTTCCCACTATGCACCATATTTGGTACCCACTATGGCTTTAAGGATGAAGAGATTCATTAAAGGTCTAGTAAACCCCATGTTCAACTCATAGTCATCCCATCTGGAGAAAGTCACATATGTTGAGGCCGTAGATATGGCATTGAGAATTGAAATAGGGCAGATGGAAAAGAAACATGCGCCAAAAGCATGCAAGAAGTCTAAGACTCGTGGTTTCATCTCAGGTATTTCTAGCTCAAGTGGAGGACATAGACATTAGGGCAACAATATCCCCCACCTCAGGAGATGGCATCTTCTAGCCCTTCCTTAATGAGTACCTCATCAAGGTCTCATATCGGGAATGTTTCACGATAGAGTGTGTTAGGCATGCAGGTAAACAACACTATGATGCATGTCAGGGGGAGAAGCATGTTATGTGTATGGCTATATTGGACATTTCAAGAAAGATTATCTATAGTTACAAGGAGGATTGAGCCAGAGTTTTGTACATCTAATCACACTATCATCATCCCTTTCAACTAGAAGCCATGGAGGAACATCAAATCTTTCAAGACGAGCTGCAAGTGATAAGAAAGCAGGTGGCAGAGGATCTAGCCGCAGGTATAGGACATGCACATTTATTTGAATTGACTTGACAGGATGCTCAGTATCAAACGATGTAGTAGCAGGTACTCTTTGAGTTAACACCTTTGATGCACGAGTATTATTTAATCCAAGATCCATGAATTCATACGTCTCCCTATTCTTCGCATCTTGATTTGAGGAGCAACAGAGTTTCTAGACTAACCTTTTTTTGTTAGTGTACCTTCAGGAGAAGCCGTTAGTGGTTCAGATTGTGGTCCGATCTTGCATAGTCAATGTGAATGACGTTACCACCTTAGCCGATTTAATGTTGCTTCAGATGGTTGATTTTGATGTCATCCTTGGTATGGATATGTTAGCTTCCTATCATGCTATGGCTGAATGCCACCTGAAGGTAGTTCGATTTGAAGCTCTTGATGGGCCGAATTTTGTGTTTCAAGGTGATAACTTAGTGATGTAAAGGGAATGAAGTGTTTCTAGCCTTAGTTAGAGATGTTAAAGTTGAAGTACTTAGTTGATCAAGTTTCGGTAGTTAGGGAGTATTTAGATGTATTCCCAGAATAGTTGTCTAGGATGCCCCAAAAGGGAAATTAACTTTGGTATTGATTTGGTGCTAGGTGCACAACCCATATCCATTCTCCTATATCGCATAGTCCCTATGGAATTTAGGAAATTAAAAAATCAACTACAACACTTGTTAGACAAGGCTTTTATTCGCCCTAGTGTTTTTCCATGGGGTGCTATTGTGATCTTCATAAAGAAGAAAGATGAGTCTATGAGGCTATGCATTGACTATAGACAACTGAATAAAGTAACCATCCATCATGAATATCCTTTGCCTCAGATTGATGATCTATTTAACCAACTTCAAGGGGCTAGAGTTTTTCCAAGATAGATCTTCACTCTAGTTATCACCAATTGAAGATTAGAGAAGAAGATGTGCCCACCCGTTATGGACATTGAGTTTTTGGTAATGTCCTTCAAGATAACGATGCTCCAGCTCCCTTTATGGACCTTATGAATTAAGTGTTCAAGCCTTTTCTTGATCATTTTGTGTTAGTTTTCATCGATAATATTTTGGTATATTCCAAGACTCAAAAGCAACATGAACACCATGTCAAAATTTTTCTACAAACTCTAAGGGATCACCACTTGTTTACAAAGTTCATGAAATGCGAATTTTGGTTGGAACAAGTGGCATTCCTTGGGCATGTTATGTCTAAAGAAGGCATTATAGTAGACCTTAAGAAAGTTGAGACAATTCAATAGTGGCTACGACCAACTACAATGATAGAGTTCCTAGCTTTCTAGGACTGGTAGAGCATTATAGGTGATTTATAAAGGACATTTCGAAGATTTCTACTCTTCTAACCAAGGTGTCCTATAAAAATGTTCGATTCAGATGGTTAGATGATGTAAGGAGAGCTTTTAGAAACTCAAGACTTATTTAACTACTACTCTAGTGCTTGTCTTATCCTCATGTTCTAGAGGGTACTCAATGTATTATGATGTATCCGAGTAGGACTCAGTTGTATTCTCATGCAACATGGGCAAGTAATTGGGTTTGCTTCTAAAACTCAAGAAGCATGAACAAAATTACCCCACCAATGACTTGGAGATGGTAGCGATGCTCTTTGCACTAAAAATTTAGAGGCACTATCTTTATCGGAGACATATGAAATTTATACAAATCATAAGAGCCTCAAATACATTTTCTAGCAAAAAGATCTTAACCTTAAGCAATGGAGATAGATGGAGTTGCTAAAGGATTATGACCGCACCATCTTATACCACCTAAGTAAGGCCAATGTGATAGTGAATGTGTTAAGTAGGAAATCCATGGGTAGTCTAGCCCATATAGCTGTAATGAGGAGACCTCTAATAAAGGAAGTGTATATGCTTGAATCTAAATAAGTACAGTTTGAGATTGAAGGGTGTAGTGTATTTTTGGCCCATGTAAGGGCTTACAGAAGGAAGACCCGAAAATGGTAAAATTAATGCAAGATATGAGAAGTGGGAAAAATTCTGAATTTGTTATGGATGCAGAAGGCGTGTTATAGTGTGGCAACCAATTAGGCAGTGAGCTCCTTCAAGGTTCTGTTAACTTAACCCATGTTACCTGAAACACTAGCAGGAGGATCAGAAAGTTCAAGAGAATAAAAGAATAATTATTGTCAAATTCCCAAGTTATATCAGGAAGAAGAGGGGTTGCCCGATAAGTTAACTCTTTCCCTCGCGACCTTCCTAAGCCTTTTGGCATTTTTCTCAATCTCCAGTTAATGGAAGTATGGGAAAATTAGGAAAGGAACAGGTCATAAAACTAAATTATCGCAACCACCAAATACACCAGGGAACAAAGAAAAGATAAATAAAATTTAAATTAAAAGAACTGAATTTTTTTTTCAAATAAAGACAAAGCAGAAATTAACAAACAAAAGAATAAAATAAAATAAAATAAAAATAAAAATAAATAAATAAAAGAATTAGCAAGAAGAAGAATCAATAACACCACTTGGCGCCAAAATTTGATGCAAGTTGTCCCTACCCGCAACAAATTAAAAATAGTTTCAGTGACTGCATTACACCAAAAATGTAGCAAGGGTGCAATCCAGATCATCTTACGTGGAAGTGTTCTAATTGATTCTAGAAAATTAGGGGGTTTTTGAAAGTGTTGAAAGTAGATTAAATTAAGAAGAATTCTAATAGGAAAAATTACCTCACAAAGGTTCTTTTAGATTAAAATTGTTCAGTCATTGATCCAAAAGATAAAATCGTGGTGGTGGTTGCTTCCATTAAAATGTTAACACACAACAATGGCATAATTCTACTTAACGGATATACAATTGCATTACTGCTAAGGGTTTGCATAACATATGAACTAGTAATTCACCAACGTGATTCTATAAACCTATGCCAGTGTAACTACCAATTATAGCAACCTAATTCCCAACAAAATTAATTCCAATCCTTTACCCAATGGACAAACATCACATAAAAGGATAACTCTTTTAAAAATATAACTACGATAATCAATGCAACCAATATTTAAAAGAGATGACAAAGAGAAAGGAAAACCAACCACAAATTGCAATAAAGGCACAAGAATCTCATGAACAATTTCAATCTTTAGTCACCCTTGTGCACGGTAAGGAAATTACTCGTCCATAGGGGGAGTTTCACAATCAATGTTGAAAAAAGCAATAAAATTACAATCCTGAAATTGAAATCAAAAACGACTAAGAACCCTAACCTTAGAAAGAGAGAAAGAGAGAATTCTAGAGAGAGAGTTAGAGAGTCCTAGTCAGAAAAAAATTCTCTTTTTGAACTTCTAGTGTCGCGTCCGTGTTCATAAGCGAGAGAGAGTGAGGGTTCTGAGAGAGCATTGCAATGAGTGATGGAAGCTCGCTCGGCCCAATGACCCAATACCATATAACCGCCTAGGCGGTCCTACGTGAGTTCTTGATAAATCCGCTCCCTCTGACTACCACTTAGGCAGTCTAGTGCTACTGAGTTCCTTATTTTTACTCCAATGCACCAACCTAAGTCCCTGTTACCAAGAAAAACTCCAAAAAGAGATTAAAAGCAGAGAACTTCCAAAGTATGAGAATTCACTAAAAACTATGTTGATAGCTGCATTATATGTTGATAGCTACAAAATTATTCAATAATGCATGTTGAGGACAAAGTGCAAATTCACTAATTTAACATCAATTAAATACAATTCAAATACAAATTATTCAGAGTTAGGATGGAAAAATGGGTGCATAAATGCAACCCATCAAACTTCCCTACACTTAAACAATTGCATGTCCTCATGCAAGAGACTAGATGGAGCAACAAGAGCAGAAATGTAGGATGCTACTACTCCTAATAATGCAGGATGTATGACAAACAAATGAGATGCAAGATTTTACTCAATTAGGGAATTAGCTAGATATGGTCAAATCACAGCCAACACAATCAAGAAGTTGAAATCCAATGATATTACTGGCTTAGTCTAAATAACACATGGAAATGATGAACTAAATGAGTATGACAAAGTTAATCTTACAAGGAAATTGTGTATCACTTTTCACTCAAGTGTATGTGTTCAATAATGCACTCTAGCACCCAACGGGAACTTCTTCCATAAGCTTGCCTTTCTTCTTAGTCACCAGGGTTCAACACATGTTTGGGCATATTTCAAGAGGTCTTTATCAAGGTGGTAACTGGGCTTAGGTAAAGGTTAGAGAGAATAGGGAGATATGGACTAAAGTTCCTGCAAGAGTGAGGTGCAAAACGGGAATTATGTGAGAAACCAAAACCTCCAACATTCTCTTCCATGTCCCTTGGCTTTAATGGCATTTTCTGATTTGAAACCAACTATTATTTGCAGTGAAGGATTGGTGAAATTCAAATTTTGTGATTTGATTTTTTTTTCACCAACCCACACACTGTTTCTTTAATGAGTTATGATTCTTTTCCTTCCAATCCCTTGGTATTGGTTTCCCCACACTTATACTTTTGCACAACTAGCTCACACCTAACTCTCATACGTCTTGAGTTGGGTGTTTTCTCATTGTTTTTCACTTAGGCTTGTATCGTGCTAACCAACCAAAAAAAGAGAGGAAAAACTAGCTTAAATAGGGTAAGCAAGGGATACATTCATGCAAGGTAAGCTATATGGCCAAGTGGGTCAAAAGAACAAATGCCTCAATCATCAACATGCCAACAATGTGAAGAAAAAGCTTTAACCAAGAATCAGGCAAGTTCTAGGATTCATTAAGTGAGTGCACACACATCAATAATTCCTAGTGATTATAGTAATGCTATCACATCCAAGTCCTAAAGTTCAGGTAAAAATTAAACTAGCTAAACAAGTTAGATTCCATTGCATTGCTCATATGGTCATCAGATTAACCATGCACCATGGAGATCAAAACAAAGAATAATTATAAAGTGCAAGCATTGTTCAACCATCAACTAACTAACTCCCACAATTTTTCTTAATGCAAAAATGCAATGCATGACATAAGGGACAACATAAGGAAAAGTACAAAAAAAAATAATGAAAAGTTCAATGAAAAGAAAGTCTCCAGAGAGAACCCCTCCACACTTACAAAAAGGCACTGTCCTCATTGCCAACCAATACAATGTTAGGTCTTCCCGATCACAAAGTGCTATTTTAGCTCACTCATGCACGCACAGACCTCACTTTTCTCTCATACACGCACACAGCTCACTTCCCCTCCCTCGTGGTTCCTTTTCCATTTCCCCAATCTAGCAATTTTCTTCCATTTTCCTCCAAGTTTGTGATCCCTTTCCCTTCCCCTTATTGGTTTCTAGCTGTTTCTTCTTTATTTGATGGATTCCAGTGCACATTGCTATGATTTATGGGTGGGTAATGTTATGCATGCCATATGTTTGATGAAATGCCTCATTGAGTTCTTGTCTCTTTTTACTTAACTTTGGGCTTGCTTAGTGATAGGTTGCATTTATGCACCCATCTTCTATCCTAACTCTGAATAATTTGCATTTGTTTTGTACGTAACTAAAGGTTAAATTGGTAAATTTAGACCTTGTCCTCATTGTGTTTTGTTGAATAATTTTGTGGTTTTTAACACCAATTGTAAGAATAATTATTCTTGGAAATTACTTTTGCTCCTAACCTTTTTTGTTTAAGCATTGTTGAATAGCAGGAACCTCTTATTTTTGATGTGCCAAAGCTAGGAAGAATCACAAGGCACTTTGACAAAAGGGAGCAGTGTTTTTAGCATTTTAGGATGCTATAATGGTCAGAGACTACTATGGTGGCCACCAGAAAGATCTTGGCCAAGATTGAGGAGCAACAACATGACTACTATAGCGGTCTCCAACGCTATGGCATCATCAGAGAAGAATTTTTGGATGCAGCATTAAGGGGCAGTGGTAGGACGCTACAACGGTCCCCAACCGCTATAGCGGTCATAAATAGGTCAAAATCTCCATATTGACTCGCATCAAATTTTGGCGCCATTGTTGGGGACGTGGTGTTATTGATTCTTTTTTTTTGTTTTTGATTAATTCTTATATATATATATATATCATTTTTATTTTATTTTATTTTATTTTTATTCTTTTGTTTATCAATTTTCGCTTCTCTTCATATATAAAAAAAATTTTAGTCTTATTTAATTTAAATTTTATTTTTTTAGTTCCCTGTTGATTTGGTTCCTGTCATGAATTAATTTTATGACCCGCTCCCTTTCTAATTTTGCCATACTACCGATTAACTCGAAGATTTAGAAACTGAAAAGGCTTAGGAAGGTTGTGAGAAAACAAGTTAATTTACCAAGAAACCCCTCTTCTTCTGATATAACTAGGGAATTTGACAATAATTTTGCTTATTTTTCTGAACATTTTGATCCACTGCTAGTGTTTCAGGTAACATGGGTGAAGTTAACAGGACACTGAAAGGGCTTGCTTCCCAAGACTGAACTATCAACCATTGGGAATCGTCTACCAGACAGGGGGTGACTTGAGCTTAAATCAAGACTCCTGCATCATCTACCAAAGTTCCATGGGTTATCTGGGGAACATCCACACAAACACCTGAAGTAGTTCCATGTTATCTGTGTGACCATGAAGCCTCAGGGGCAACGGAGGACCACATCAAGCTAAGGGCCTTCCCATTTTCCCTTGAAGGAGCTGCCAAGGACTAGTTCTTTTACATCCCCCATAGGAAAGTTGAGCGGGCCAGCTTGAAGCAAATATTCCTAGAGAAGTTCTTCACAGCCTGAGTAGCTACTATCAAAAAGACATTTGTGGAATCTGAAAACTGAGGTGAGTCTCTATAAGTCTGGGAAAGGTTCAAGAGGTTGTGTGCCGCCCACACATCATTTCAGAGACCTCCTCATTCAGGATTTCTATGAGGACTCCTGGTTATGGAGAGGAGCGTGATTGATGCTCCAGTGGGTGCCTTAGTTGACAAAACCCCTTGCAGCTAGGCTTTTGATTGAGAACATGGCAGATGACTCTCAGCGTCAGCTGGAGGAGATGTGGGTGAAGTCTCTTTGATTAGAGTAGCAGGGTAGAGAAGAAACTGGATGAGCTTCCAGAATTTCTTAAACAAATTGCACTAAACCAAGCTTCTCCAAGGAGGAGGTATGTGGCATCTGCTCGAGTCAAACACTTCAATGTGCCCTCAGGAAGATCCTACCTCAGAGGCTAGTAACATATTTCCTGGTAGGCCTCAAAATCAGGGTGGACAATAGGGGTACAATCCATCCAGCAACACCTATAACCCTGGCTAGAGATCACCCAGGTAGAACAATGCTCTTCAATAACAACAATAGAAATATGTTCCACCACAAGGAGGGCATAACCAACCCACATTCCATCTACCACCTTTCCCATAACTTCCCAGCATCCAGGAACCTCCAGCACTACCTACACCTCCTACCTCTTCAGAAGCACCATGGCAGGAGATGATGAAAATGATGATTGAGACAGAGAGAAACAAGAACAAGCCATGCAAGAGATGAGAAATGCAATTGTGTGGCTTGAAAATTCCTAATCAGGAGGAAAGTGCATCTACCATTCAAGATAGTTCCCAACCCAAGGGAACGTTTCTGCTATTACTTTGATATATGGCAGTTTTGAGGTTGCCTGGTCCTTCAGAACATATTATGGTTGAGAGTCAGGAATGAGACGCTTAACCAAAGGTACAGCAAGATGAGTTTGCACCCAAGGCAAAGAAGTAGAAGAGCAAGTAACAAAATCCATTTCTTTGCCCTTCCCACAGAGTAGCAAAACCTAAGAGGTCCAATGAGTCAGATTTAGAGAAAGACCTTTTGGAAACTTTTCAGAAGCTAGAAGTGAACATCCCTCTGTTGGATGCAATTAGGAGATTCCAAAGTATACCAAGTTCCTAAAAGATCTATGCACCAATAAGAGCAAGTTGAGGGCAATACAATGAAGTAGAGAGAGAACCATGGGGGTGAAAGCCTCCTCGCTTATTAGCCAGGCCAGCTCCCCATGAAGCAAAAGGATCCAATCGTGTTCAATGTTCGCTACACTATTGGGGATCTTATTAGGCAAGCTTTGGCGGATCTTGGGGCTAGCATTAGTATTATGCCTCGTTTGAGGCCTTGGGTGGGGGAGTCTGGCACTCACCAGTTTGAGTCCAATTGGCCAATACATAGACTCCTGATGGATACTTGAGGACGTCCTTGTTTAGGTAAATAATTTAATCATCCAGACTTTTATGTTTTGGCAATGGAGGATGATATCAATGTTCCTGAGCACACGTTAATCTTGGGAAAACCATTTTTAAAAACAAGAACCAAGATTGATGTGTACGCGGGTACTTTGTCATTTGAGTGTGGGGATATGAAGGCTCAGTTCTACTGATGCCATGAAATGTAACACCCAGAAAATTATTTTAAAATTAATTTGAGCTTTGTTATTCATAATTTTAAAAATCTCAGTAGCAATGATGAGGGTTGGCCAATCCTAAAATAAAAAAGAAATTTCCAGGCCGGGTGAATAGTAACCTAGCCTTAACCATCCCAACACTAGAAAATTCTTGTAACTGAGAAAAGAGAGGGTTGAGGTTAGAATAGTTAGAAAAGAATTTTATACATGAAATTAATTTTTGGGTAATATCCAATTTATCAGGTATGTTGTTTAATATTTCGATGTGTGATTTTTAATATCGGAAGATATTTCCATCATCACTAATGGATGATACCCACCTATTTAGGACATGTGGAAGGCCAAGATTAAATCTTGGAATCCAAGATTAAATCTTAGCCATCCATTTTGCTTTATCACATAATATCTTCATGCAATTGTTATAAGATCACCACATGTCCAAAGCTTGTTCAAGAAGCCAAATCCTTCTTTTTTAAGCATGAATTTTGGCCAAGGGGGGAAAGAACCAGCCACCATTTTCATCTTCAAGAGCTTGATCTGAGTTGAAGCCCAAAAACCCTAGCCTAGAGTTGTGGAAACCTCAAAGTTCCTTCATAAAACTTATTCTACACCTTGATCTCTACAAATCTAACCGGACAAATCTCATTCCTCATCAAACCTTATCTTGTTACCTCACACCTCACTGATATAAGAAGGGTTTGAAGTTGGTTTGGGAGCTTTGGAGTGGAAGGGATCAAGCTTGGATCATCTTGGAACCAAGGAGCCACTAGATTACTAAAAGTAGGGTTTTGTTGCCTTCTCTTGTCAAAATTTCTGGTTGTATTGGTTAATATTATGTTGATATTGATGTCTAAATTTTGGTGGTCTATTTGGATGGTATTAGAAAATGGTTTTTATCAAAATAAGTTTGGACTAGTTGCTGAATTTCCATTTTCCTAGGCAGCATTTTACGAATTTTCTGGTATATTTGTGGGTAGTTTCATGAGCTATAAAAATTAGAGGTTGGAATTAACATCTTAAACTAACTACATGAATTTTTCTTGGGTGTTTAATTTAAGGTTTACTACCTCAAAAAAATCAGAAACTGAAATGAACAAAATGAAACACTAAAGTTGTCCAATTTTATTACCATAGCAAATAATTGAACTAGCCCTTGAAATTTTTACACAAAGTTAATAATGTGTTGAAGTATATCTTTAAATTTTATTGTGCATTGATTCAATCATTTGCTAGGATTAAAAATTATGAACTCTGGTTAAGCTTAATTGGTGGTCCTGAGAATTTGTACAATTATTGAAGGAGTTAGAGAGCTCCGTTTGTGTTAAAAAAATTTTGGAGCCTTGTGGACATATTGAGGTATCTTAGGAAATTTTCACAGCCTTTAAATTGATTATTTGATTTGTGAACTAAATCATTCTCCAAGCCTAATTCTGCCAAATGTTGTCTTTTACCTGGAAATGAATTAATCTCTTGATTTAGGAGTCAAATGAACTTTAGTTCAAGTATGATGTATATGAATGTATGTTAGTGACATTAACGATTGGTTTATGAGGAGTGAATGGGAATCACTTATTGACTGTATATATGTTTGAAACATTATGAAATTCAAAACTATGCTAATGTATGTAGTAAGGTGAACTTGAGGTTGATGTATGTATCAAGTGAAGAATAAGCCCCCTTTAGTGAAGCCCCTTTAAAGGGCACAGGAAGGTCCCCTAAATGTGTAAAGGGCATAGGAGAGGTCCCTTTTGTCCAAAAAGGGCACAAAGGTCCCCTTCCAGGGCACGCAAAATGAAAAATGAATTAATATGATATTGAGTAGTATGACATATGCATGCTGGTGAGTGAGTATTAAAATAAACCCACTTTAGAAAAATGACTTTTGAACTTTAAAATAAACCTTTGATGTATGTTGCATGCTCACAATTTTATTAATAAATCGAAGTGGCTGGATGATAACGATGACATGAGTTTCATTATATGTTTTGGGATGCCCTACTAAGAATTTTAGAATTCTTATCCTATGTGTTTGTTTCCGTGTATGGTTACTCCCAGATAAAAGCCTACAAAGGAGACTAAATTGGAATTTATGCAGCTTAGTAGTGGAGATTCATATCTGTTGTACTTAGATATATATATGTGTGTGTGTGTGTGTGTGTGTGTGTGTGTGTGTGTGTATAAATGTAGTAAAGAACATATATGTACTAAAGCTCATAGAAAAGCTCCCTTTTGTACTTGACTTATACTAAATAAATACTTTGTTTCCTTGCTATATATTTTGACAAAACCACGAGTTAGTTACTATATATTTGACCGATTCTTACAATAAATAATTAAGAAAGGTCTGTAAATTAGAAATAACAAATCTCGAGTACGACGCCATGACTTCAGGATGAGATTATACTTGGGAGGATGTTACATGAAACACCCACCCAAGGAGCATTGTGTTTTAGCATTGATGTCATTGATTCATTGATTGATGAGATATTTATTGGATTAACTAGAATTTTGATGAGTTGTTGGGGATGGTACCAAAGTTTGAATGTCTTAGACCACCAATTTGTGTTGGCAATATGCCACTATTGATGTATCCTTGACAGGGAAAATTTTTGAAAACACTACAAAACTTTTGGTACATAATGCCACAAGCTCTGTCATTGATACATTTTGCACCCTATTCTGAACCACTCTAATCTCTAAGCTTATATTATCTGTTTTTCCCATTGGTTATGATGATTCTACTATTTCAGAATTGTCTAAGCTTCCACAGGTTCACAGTTGGTAGGGCCAAAATTGAAGCCCCCCAGCCATCTCAAGTTTGCATTCTTGGGGAGGCACATTGCCGTCATCATAGCCAATGGCCTCTCTAAGACCCAAGAGATAATTTAATTGTTGTTTTGAGGAGACACAGAGGGCCATTGGCTGGACCTTGGATGACATTACAGGGATTAGCCCCTCCACTTGCATGCAAAGGATATTTCTAGAGGAGGAAGCTAAGCCGGAGCGCATTGCTCAACCCTCCTGATACTTGATATGGTAAAGAAAGAAGTGACAAGGCTTTTATAGGTCGGCATCATCTACCCTATTTCTAATAGTAAGTGGGTGAGCCCGATGAGGTAGTTCCCAAAAGTCGAGGATCGTGTGAAGAATGAGAAAGATGAATTGGTTCCAACCTGGGTGCAAAAGTTGGAGGGTTTGCATAGACTACCAGAGGCTTAATTAAGCCACTCAAATGACCACTACCCCGCCTTTCATTGATCAGATCCTGGAAAAGTTGGCAGGAAGTCCCACTACTATTTCTTGGATGCTTACATGGGGTGCTTCCAGGTTCACATTGTACCAGGAGAGACCACTTTCACGTGCCCCTTTGGCACCTATGCTTACAGCGAATGCCCCTTGGGCTTTGCAACACATTGGCTACTTTTCAATGGTGCATGATGAGTATTTTTTCTAATCTTGGAGGAGTGCATGGAGGTATTTATAGATGATTTTACTATTTTTGGTTCTTCTTTCGATTCTTGCTTAAATAGTTTGGCTAAAGTGCTACAGAGGTGTGTGGAGACTAACCTTGTCTTAAACTTTGAAAAGTGTCATTTTATGGTAGAACAAGGTATAGTTTTAGGCCATATAGTCTCTAGTAAGGGCATTACTATTGATCCAGCTAAGATAAAAGTTATTACCTCTTTGCCTCACCCCGCATGTAGACGGGAGATTCGTTCCTTCTTGGTCATGCAGGTTTCTCCAGGAGGTTCATCAAGGACTTTAGCAAGATTGCCCAACCTCTTACCTCCTTGTTGCAAAAGCATGCTAAATTTATTTTTGATGAAGGGAGGCATTTGAGAGGTTGAAGAAAGCCTTGACCACCACTCCAGATCAGCCCACCTAACTGAGCCAACCATTTGAGCCCATGTGCGATGCTTTTGATCATGTTGTGGGCGTTGTACTTACATAGCGCGTGGGTAAGGTTCCTTATGCTATTTACTATGCTTCTCGTACCTTGGATGTTGCATAGTCCAATTACACCACTACTAAGAAAGAGCTTCTAGCCATTGTTTTTGCTTTGGATAAATTTCGCTCTTATTTGCTAGGCTTAAAGTCGTGGTGTACTCGGACCATGCAGCCCTGAAGTACTTGTTAAAGAAATTGAAAGCCAAGCCTAGGCTCATTAGGTGGATGCTACTACTCCATGAATTTGATTTGGATATTAAAGATAAGAGTGGAGCTGAAAATTTAGTAGCAGGCTGAGCCTGGGCCAACAGACTTCTCAATGATAATTTTCCTGATGAACAATTGATGAGTGTGTCTATTGCTCTATGGTATGCTAACATTGTCAACTACTTGGTTGCTAGAGTGGGTCCTTTACATTTTTCACCAGCTTATTTGCAAGGCTGAAAAGCGATACTAAATATTATGTGTAGGATGATCCCTATCTTTGGAAAATTTATAGTGACAAAGTAGTTAGATGATGTGTACCCCAGGAGGAATTCGAGTCCATACTCCGATTTTGTCACACTTATGCGAGTGGAGGTAACTTTGGACTCGAACGCATTGCTAGAAAGGTATCGGACTCGGGTTTCCTGGCCTACTTTATTTAGATATGCCTATAATTTTTACAAATCTTGTGTAGAGGACAGGCAATATCTCTTGGAAGAATGAAATGCCCTAATAACCCATTCAATTTTGTGAAGTTTTTGATGTTTGGGCATTGATTTCATGGGTTCATTCCCTAGTTCCTTTGGTTATGTATACATCCTCCCGCTGTAGATTACATGTCAAAGTCGATAGAAGCAATTGCCACCCACACTAATAATTCTACTATAGTTGTCTCTTTTGTTCGTTCCCATATTTTCTAGGTTTGGTATGCCTAAAGCCATTATTAGTGACCAAGGAACCCATTTTTGCAACAGAGCATGGAAGCTTTGCTCCATAGATATGGGGTTGTTCATGAGGTATCTACTCCTTACCATCCTCAAACTAACGAGCAAGCCGAAGTGTCTAACGGGAAATCAAGAGAATCTTGCAGAAAACTGTGAAGCCCAATCGAAAGGATTGGAGTATAAGGTTGGATGATGCTCTGTGGCCTTACCATACTACCTACAAAACTCCTATTGGAATAAGCCCCTTTAGTCTTGCTTTTGGAAAGGCTTGTCATTTGCAGATGGAGAATGATGCATAGGGCTTCCTGGGCTATTAAGCAATCCAATATGGACCTGGGAGAGGTGGAAAGCCTGGAAGTTACAGCTACAAGAGTTGGAGGAGTTAAGATTTAAGGCCTATGAAAACTCTCGCTTGTACAAGGAGAGAACTAAAGTGTTTCATGATTGGAACACCTTGAGGAAAGAGTTCTATGAGGGGCAACTGGTCTCCTCTACAACTCCTGGTTGAAACTGATGCCTGGGAAGTTGAGGTCTCAGTGGATTGACCTTACAAGGTCACAAAAGTATATCCCTTTGGCGCTATGGAAATTGAAGACCCTAAATCCAAGGCAATTTTTAAAGTTAATGGGCACCAGTTGAAAGTGTACCATAAAACTCCTGTGGATCTTGGCAAGGTGGAAGTTAACTGGCACAGGCCGTTTACTCGCTTAGGGAGAGCTTACACGTCCAACTTTAGGGACGTTAAAGCCAAGTGCTAGGTGGGAGACAATCCACCATTTAATTTTGCTTTTTATTCACTTTTTCCCTCTCTTTTTATTTATTTATTTATTCCCTTTATTTACTTTTGTGGAGTGCGGATTATCTGGTTTAGCCCCAACAATTTTGGCTATCTGGAAACCGTTATAGCGGTTAAAGACCGCTATAGCGGTCAAGAAACCAACTCAGGCGTGGCACTCCAGGGACCACTATAGTGGCCATGTAAAAAAAAAAAAAAAAAAGGGGGGGGATGGGGGAGGGAGGCTTAAATGAAATGCAGCATTTCACTTAAAGGATAGGAGAACAAGGGACCACTATAGCAGTTCCTAACTGCTGAACGGTGGGCATCGGCCTAAAAATTGGCCCTCGGGTGCAGCATGCTTCGTTCCTTCCTTTTCTTCTTCTAGCACGCCCCCACCCCACTCTCACAATTTCAATCGTGCCCCCCTAAATCCTTTCCCCATCTCATTTCAATTGTATTTTTCACTAGGTTTGTTCTCTTCCCTTCCCCTTCTACTCCTCTCCTGCTTAGATTTAAATTTTGGGGTTGATCCATTAATTGGGTGGGGTGTTTAGCTACTAATCTGTGACTTGCATGCCAAGTGTTTGTGAAAATTCCTAAATGAATATTTGATTCAATCCTTGGGTTACTTGTTCAGTCTTTAGGCTCCATTTTGTTCACCTTTCTTCTTCTTCTCACTTTTGCGCGGCAATTGTAACCTTCGGACTGAAATTACTAACCCCACTAATGCCCCATGCTCTTTTATAATTGTGCTGTCTATTTTTATACTTGTACATTGTTCCTAATTGTTTAACTCTCATTGGTTTTGGATTCATGCACATTTCATGTTCTTTTTCAGGTATGGCTCCAAAAGCTGACAAGGGCAAGTGCCCTATGTTGAGGCCAGTGCCACTAATGATATTGACCTCCTCCCTCCAGGACACTTTCGGTTCATTGATTTCTAAGCAGAAGGCAATATAAAGGTTTCTGGGCACCACCCATTTTTGGTTGAATCGCGTTTGATTTTAGTGGGTAGAGCCAATCCTGAGAGGGTCCTCTATGATATTGAAGACAGGGCTAGCAATTCTTCTTGCAAACCCCTGCCCCTATTAATGCTTCTTTAGTGCGGGAGTTTTATGCCAACTAGCGTCGCACATCTCAGTCAGAAGTTTATCTCAAGGGCGCCAAATTCAAGTTAGCCCACATGCCCTCCGAGATGCCCTGAGCTTAATGTCACCCCATATGACAGTTAGCCAAATGATTATCGAGCTTCTCCAATAGTTGGCACAGATGGATAAAGATATGATAAAGGCCAGGATCATATATCCAAACACGGAGTGGATACGCAATGCCCAGTTCCTTCCTACCCACTTGAAGAGCTCACTACTCAACTTTGAGGCCCGTCTATGGATGAAGTTGGTGTTCTCACCTGTCCTTCCCTGTTCCCATGTCACCAACCTCACCCTGGATCAGGTTTGCCTCATCTACTACTTGGTTGAAGGAAAAATGG
Source organism: Dalbergia oliveri (assembly GCA_030441495.1). Taxonomy (NCBI): domain Eukaryota; kingdom Viridiplantae; phylum Streptophyta; class Magnoliopsida; order Fabales; family Fabaceae; genus Dalbergia; species Dalbergia oliveri. The sequence goes on along the minus strand of JAMLFY010000012.1, from coordinate 24,026,850 downwards.
TCTATCTTCCTCATCTCATTCGTCGGCACATGGAGAGAGTACCTCATGATAAGGCCTGCAATGGCCTCCCATACCTTTCCTTAATTACTAGGATGGCCATCTCTGCTTCTATCCCTACTTACCCTGATGATGTCCTGGTGGAGCCGGGCAAGCCCATTGTGGTAAAAAATTTGCTCCCTAAAGACTCTAAGACAAAGAAGAAGCCTCAGAGAAAGAGAGTGGGGCTAGTTCTTCCCACTCGTTCAAGGCAGCCATGCCACTATGCGTGGGAGATCATCGCTCATGTGACTACCTCAGAGGAGTGGATCATGAGGAGGTTGGCTCACCTAGAGTTGCAAATTCAGGGCATTGAGCCCCCAGAGGATGCGGCTAGGAGGGCTCCACCTCCACCTCGCGCATGAGCCCCATGTGGATCCTGAGTCAGATTCTAGAGAGGACGATCCTGATGTCAAAATTTCAGAGGAGGAGACCTCTACGATTCCTGAGCTATCTCCCCACCATTTTATTCATTGCACTCGCCTAAACATCAGGAGGTGCCGTTGTAAGTGTGGGGAAGGTTATTCTATGGGCCTTTGGTTTATTTGTCCACCCACTTACTTATATAATTTCATTTTCATTTTCTTTCCACTTTTTATTCTACTTTTAACGTTATGTCTTGCACTACATGGTAGCTGTATATTCATTAAAAAAAAAAAAGAGGAGTTAGTTAGTTTATGGTTGAGCACTACCTATACCCTATAACTATTTTCTATTTTGATTTCTATGGTGCACGTTTAATCTAATTGTCACGTGAGCAATGCAATGGAATTTAACATGTTTGGCAGGTTAATTATTTTTGCCTGTGAGCTTTTGGACCTAATTGTGATTTTTACTATCTAATCACAAAATTTGTTGATGTGTGTGCACTCTTTTGGAATGGATTCTAAAACTTGCCCAATTCTTGGTTAAAGCATTGTCTTTGCATTGTCTGTATGTTGATGATCGAGATATTTCTTCTTTTCACCCACTTAGCCATAAAGCCTACCCAACACGCATTTTTCCATTGGCTACCCCATTCGAGCTTATTCTCCAATTTTTGTTGCTTACCACAATACAAACCTAAGTGGAAAACAATAAGCAGTACCCAACTTAGGACCTGAAAGCCTAGTGCAAATCAATATGTATGACAACCTAAGTCTGGGGAAACCATTGCCAGAGGAGGAGACAAAGAAGTATTGGCCCTTGTAAGAAAAAAGTTGTAGAGGAAATTTCATTAATAATATTTATGAAAAAAAAACAAAAAAAAAAGATAGCTTAAATCCACCAATTCACCTTTGCAAGCAATTAATTAGGTATGAATCAAGAAATACAATTAAGGCAGAATGACAAGAAGGGCAATCAGAGGTTTTGGGTTCTCTCATATGAGTTCTTATGTTGCACCTTGCTCTTGCAGGAACTAAGTTTAGCCCATCACTCTCATCTATCCTACCTATACCTAAGCCCAATCGACCTTGAGAAGACCTCTTGAAATATGCCCAGACATGTGATTGACCAGTGGTGACTTAGAAAAAGACAAGCTTATAGAAGAAGTTCCCGTTGAGTGCTGGAGTGTATTGTAAGATTTAGGAACTTGAGTGGAGAGTGATACATATCTTCCCTGAGGTTAAATCGTCGTACTTTTTTTGCTCATTATTTCCATGTGTTATCTTGATTGACCCGGTGTGTGCCATTGGATTTTGGCTTCTTTGTGTGTATTGGCTGATGTTTAACCATCTCTAGCTACCTCCCTTTCTTGATCAATTTCTGGCATATCATATGTGTGTCATGCATCTTGCATCCTTAGGCTTAGTAGCATCCTGCATTCTCATTCTCATTCTCATATTAGTTCCATGTATGAGGACATGCAATTGTTTAAGTGCAGGGAGATTTGATGGGTTGCATTTATGTACCCATTTTCTATCCTAACTCTGAATAATTTGCATTTGTTTTGTACTTAACTAATGGTTAAATTGGTAAATCTAGACCTTGTCCTCATTGTGTTTTGTTGAATAATTTTGTGGTTTTTAACACCAATTGTAAGAATAATTATTCTTGGAAATTACTTTTGCTCCTAACCTTTTTTGTTTAAGCTTTGTTGAATAAGGAACCTCCTATTTTTGATGTGCCAAAGCTAGGAAGAATCACAAGGCACTTTGACAAAAGGGACATGTTTTCAGCATTCCTAAGACCGCTATAGCGGTCACCAAAGGAGATCTTGGCCGCAACATTGAGGAGCAGGACCGCTATAGTGGTCTCCAATCGCTATAATGATCATTAGAGAAGAATTTTTGGATGCAGCATTGAAGTGGGGAACGCTATAGCAGCCCCAACCACTATAGGAGTCATAAGTAGATCAAAATCTCTGTATTGGCTCGCGTCTTCGTGCTCGTTCTGAGACTTTGATGTAAAATCCCGTTTTTAGCTTTGAGAAAGCAATAAGAGCGACATAAATTCTCTTCCTCTCTCTTAGAAACTCTCTCTCTCAAAAATTTTCTCTCCTTTTGCTCTCTAGATTTAGGATTCATAACGCTATTGATTTTGAGAAGATTTATCAATGTGTAATTTACAACTTTTCCATCAACATTGATTGTGAGACTCTCACTATGGAGGAGTAATTTCCTTACCATGCACAGGGGTAACTGAAGATTGGAATTGTTCATGAGATTATTGAGCTCTTATAGAAATTTGTGGTTGGTTTTCTTTTCTCTTTGTCATCTCTTTTAATTATTAGTTGTGTTGATTATTGCAATTATATTCTGCAAAAGAGTTGTCCCTTTATGTGATGTTAATCCGTTAGGTAAGAGAATGGAATTAATTTTGTTGGAAATTAGGTTGCTATAATTGGTAGTTAGACTACATAGGTTCATAGAATCACGTTTGTAAATTACTAGTTCATATATTAGTGACAACCTTAGCGGAGTGCAATCGCATAACCGTTAAGTAGAATTACACCATTATTATGTGTTAACATTTTAATGGAAGCAACCACCGCTATAATTTTATCTTTTAAATCAATGATTGAACAATTTTAATCCGAAGTAACCTTTGTGCAGGTAATTTCTCTTATTAGAATTTCTCTCAATTTTAATTTCCTGTCAAAAATTTAAAAACCCCAATTTTCTGGAATCAATTACAACATTTCCACGTGAGACGACCTAGACCGCACCCTTGCTACTTTTTAGTGCAATTCAGTAACTAAAAACTATTTTTCAATTTGTTGTGAACGGTGACACTCGCATCACTTAGTGACTTTATACTTCCTCTTCATTGGTGTTTTTCCTCGTACACTTATTTTCATGAGTCACTGGTACACCCATTGCTTGCATTTTAGCTGCTCCTCTTTACCCACTCAACCCAAATTTGTGTATTGGAATTCTGTTAGAAACTGAATATTAATATTGCATGAACCTGTTGTGTATTGATGATTTTGGCATAATTGCTTCAGCTTTTATTTGAACCGGATTCATGCATGCCCTTTGTTTTCAGGTGCCATGGCTTCAAGGGCTGATTAGAGTAGAGGAAAACAACCTTGGGTGTTGAGTACCTCCTCCCCCATCACCAGGCCCGCCAATGACAATTTTCGCTTCACAAGTTTCAAGGCGAAGGATAAATTTGAGACAACTATAAAGAAGCACGCCCTTTCTTGAGTGGACATTTGATTTTTCTGGCGCGGACCCAAAGTGCTACATTGAGACCATTGAAGAACAGGCATGGGGGTTTCTTTTGGAGGCACCAAGACCGCAACCTCACCATTGTTCGAGAGTTTTATGCTAATGGGATCATGTGGGGCTGGATAAGATATATGTTCGGTTCGGCAACTCTCAATGACCCCTGGGCCATAGGGGAGGCCCTACAAATTCCAGCCCCTCCTAAAGACGATGCTCCAATGAATACTTTCAGCTTCTACAGGAGGTTAATATGGGCGATGTCCTCCGCTGTATTGGGTGCCCAGATGCCTCCTAGGAATTCAACTCAAATTCAAAGATCATTGGCTTGAAGAGTTCCCAGCTTACTTTTGAATCCCAATTATGGATGAGGTTAGCTCTCTCCTATATCCTCCCATGTGGACATACCCATCTCATCATGGAGCAGGCACTCCTTGTATATTAACTAATAGAGAGGAGGCACATCTATATTCTCGGTATCATTCACCGGCGTATGTCTCCCATGCATAAAGGCAAGTCTTCCTAGGGGCTTCCTTATCCTCTCGGTCACAAAATGGTCTTTGCAGCACAAGTGCCCACCTTACCAGGTGACGAGCTCGACTTACCTAGTGTAGTGATTGCTCAAGAAGCTACCTGACTAGACACGTGCAGGAGTTGGGATAGAGGAGCAGAGCTGGTCCTTCCAACCCTATAGGCTATTCTTGCCCACCTTGACTCTATGCCACTAGAGCTTAGGGCCCACGTCACTGAGTCCATCCAGGCTTCCAAGGAGCGCATTATGGGCGTATCACCCGTCTTGAGATGAGATAGGGTATTGATCCTCCCGAGCATGATAAGCCACCCCACCACCTCCTAGTGGGTGACCACCCCAGCTCGTCCCACACTATAACACTCTAGTAATTAACCAAATACACCTAGGTTGAATTGGATTAACGACTAGACTTTACTCTTTGCTTTGGTTCTTTCATCATATTTTGAAAATACTTAGTGAAATTACGAGCCATTTTTTTTTAACATAATTGAAATCGTGAGCCGCGCATAACATAAACGATTAAGCGGTAGTAAAATAAGACATTTAAGAATCTAAATATATCATATTGGCTCCATCACATAACATCCATAATGCACATCACAACATATATACAATAACCTCACTCAAAAGGTGAGTTAAGTTCATACATTATATCTTACACCTTCACACCATAAGAAACTATTTATAAGGAAATTCATGCCCCTAAACTAGATAACCTTAAAAGCTGAGGAAGGCTACTCTAAAACTGGGATGTATAACACTCTTAAGACTACTTAAGAACTCTCTAGGGCCACTGTCTTGGAAACGGGGAGAAACCCGATCTCTGACGAGCTTCCTCGAAGGGGGCACACGAGATGCACCAGGCTGGGGTCGCATGGACGATCTTCTTGCTAACCTCGGCTGAACAACTATTTCCTCACTACCCTCTCTTACACGTGGGAGTGTAGGAGCAGAGCTCAGAATAAGCATGAGTAGGAGGGTCCTCTGAAGGATCAGTTTCAGAATATCTCGTTCGTGGATTATACTCTGGAAAACCATGGACAGGAGATGAGGCGGGATAAGAACGTAACATTCTTTCATCAAGTGGACGTGCATGTTCAAAAACCATTTCATCGCCATAGGGAGAAGTAGGAGAAAAACGATAACTAGGGATAGGATGTGCAAATGGATGACCTACGTAAATAAAAACACGAACCGAGCACCTTCCTTCAAAGTGATACGAATGATGCACCGGATCATAGTGGAATTCCCAAGTAGGGGTGTCAACGACAGGACGAATGTCGCCATCTGAATCTGAAGACAATGACGGAAATAAAGGAAAGGGAGTGAGAATCTTACTAAAGAATTCTCAGTAGGGTATCTCCTTCTACGGTGTCATCATCAAAGTCTCCAGGAATCTCGGGGTTATTATAAAATAGTGAACATACGAAGATTAAATTTTAAGTTCAGAAAATACTTTTACCGAGATTCGGCCAATTTTAATTATGCGTCTTATAATGCATCATAATCTTAACATGTCATATTTATAATGAACTTTTCTTTTATCATTACTTCATATTCCTCATCATCATCATTAATATAACATGCATAGAAGAACATCATATTTCTCATCATCAACTCATGTATGTTATGCAGAAGAATATCATAATAGCTACACATGGACATGGTGCACATAATTTATTTCATTAGTACCTTAGGTGACTTTAAAATCTTATCATCCTCATTATTTTCCTTGGGCCACCCTATACTCCATCCTTTTGGAAGTAATCTAGGTTATGAGCTCATACCTAACTAGTCGTCACTAGCATATACTTATCCTTTTTGATAAGTTAAAGTCCTGACTCTACCCTTTTGAGAGAACACGTTAGGGGGCTAGAATCACCTTTTCACCACCTATAGTTTGATGGGTCCAAGGATCATTTTCTTATAAATTTTAAGTCACCAATAAGTCTTTGCATGTTACAACTCGCAATTCATAATAATTCTAACATTTTCTTATTTACGGTCTTATTGGAATAATATATATCAACTATAATCATGCATCTGGAGATTCCAGGAAAGAGAGGTGGGTCACAATGGACACGCTTAAATACCAAATCTTTCCTTAGCCAGAATCTTTCCAAATTGCACTCTTAAGTAATACACTTTCTTCCAGGTAACAAAATATGTCCTTATTTCATGCATAAGTTTTCATTGTTTGCAACAGCAACTATAACATACAAACTAGGGAATCAATCAATGACACCAAATTCTTGATAAGCATCAAATCACATTTTAAGTACACATAAAATTACTAGCTTCCCATAAAATTCTTACAAAGTTTTAAAACTCTTTAGAACTAATTCTTTTTGTTAAACTTGAAAGAAGTCATAGGACTTTAGGCCTAACTTAACCATGGGACCGATTTATAACTTGAAAGAATGTTCATAGTTAAATCTTTCACTTAAGATAAAAGGAGCAAGTCTTGAGCTTTAGAGATTTAGGTGACATCTTAGAATTATTACCATGCTATGCAACCTTATTTTAATCTTATCTTTATAAGGTGATAGCTTGGAATTATAAACATGATATGCAATTCCATTTCTTTATCTTTAAGATTTAAGGTGATGACTTGAAAATTAAACATGATGCAAGAACTTGAGCGACGTAATCCGCAAGGACAGGTAGAGGGAAAAGAGAATCTTAAGCAACGGAGCGGCGGTAGTCCGCATAGGACCTGAGGGAGAAGAGAATTACATTTTTTTAAGCTCCAATTCTCAAGACTTCTTAAAGAATAAATTCTTTAACTCCAATTATCTCATTTCTTCGCTTATGATTCATAGGCAAGTCTTTGAGCTCTAGGATTTTTAGGTGATGACATAAAATAAACATGTCATGCATTGATTCTTTTAGCCATTATAAAATAAAGTGAGAGCATAAAATAAACATGAGATGCAACTTCTTTATTATCTTTAGAGATTAAGTGACAACTTGAAATTTAAACATGAAATGCAAGCTTGAAATTTAAACATGAGATATGCAAGTTCATTTATTTATTCTTGAGAATTTAGTTATGACATAAAATAAATATGTTGTGCAAGACATAAACTTAAACATGGATGCAAGTTCACTTGATCTCTTTACTAGAGCTCCTTCAAGAAAATTATGATTTCAACCCAATATATGTATCTTAGCAAGACAAAGTAAAAAAAATACATATTTCATATTCAAACCTCAAGATAAAAACATTATTCTTTAAAGTTTTGCATTAAATGGAATGTTCAAGCTTTAGAGGCCTAACTTGTGATGGATTTACAACCCATATTCAAGGTCCTCATCATCAAGCCATCATTTCATTCCTTCCTAGGCCATTTGGCCGAAACCATGAAAGGAAAATAAGGAAAGAAAAACTGAAATTTTAGAAGCTTTGGAAACTAGTGAAACCTTCAAGTTTTAGAGATCTAACTTGTGAAAGCTTTGCAACCAACACTCAAGAATCTCATCATCAAACCATGGTCTCATCATAAGCTAGGCCATATGGCCGAAATACTTTAAAAAGAAAGGAAGAAGAAACTGAAAAAGAAAGCTCATGAAAACATCATTTTTGAGCTAGAAACATAACTTGTCTTAGCATAAAATGAACTTAGAAACACCTCCCTACCTAATTTGATTTGAAAGAAAGGAAGAGAACTTGGTTTCCTTGAGTGAAATGAAGCAAAATATCCTTGAAAAGCTGAAGGGAGAATTCGGCCAAGAGAAAGAAAGAAAGAAAGCTTTTGGTGCTCCTAAGACTAGAATTTGTGTAAGTTATGAACTAAGCATCTAAACTATCTTCAAGCATGCCTATTTATAGAGATTTTGCAGCTCATAAATGGACAAAGGAAGGAAGGAAATCTGACCAAAAATTAGAGAAAAAAAATAAGGAAGAAAAATCATTTTGTTTGGTGGCTTAAAACATGGAATCATGTTTCCATGTTTTCATGATTCTTTGTTTTCATTCTTTGGATTTTTGTGTAATAATTTTCTGACTTATTACTCAATAATTTCGGCCATTACAGCCTTGTGGAAGAGGATTTTGTGTGTTCCATGTATTATTTAGGTGTAGGCAAGGTATTCATGCAATTTAGAGAATTTACGGTTAAGGGCTTAAGTGAATTACTAAGCAATTTGGGTGTTTTAAGCAATTTTAGGTTCTAATCAATCTAAATAAATAATTTTGACTCTAGATTAGTAATTAGAATTTAATAAGCTTTAATTTGAGCCTAATATTGTTTAGGTTTCGTTAGACAAATCAAAAATCTCAAAATTTGCAAAACTACAACGAAGGGGCAAAAACGATAATTTAACCCAAAAACTGCCCGGACCATCCGACTTAACCAAGGGTCATTCATAACTTAAAAACACCTTTTAAAATATTTTAGTGAGGTTCGGACTCAGTCGGCACGCAAATCGGAGTTAAACAACCGCGGGGCGTTTTGGTCATTTCGCGCGTCGGAACTCAAAATTGAGATTCTTCTCCTCTATTAACACACATAGCACAAACAATCCTTTATTATCCTCAAAACATCCCCTTGAGGACGGGTGGGGCCCACGATCCTCATTTCTGAGTAAAATAACCTCAGGGCATTTTGGTCATTTTACACATACAGAAATTCGGGTTTGCAATGCTTGTACGAATTGCTCCTAACTTCTCTTCTAACGTTATATTCCTTTATTGAGAATTGTTTGGTCTCAAATTTTATATAATATTTACCTACGGTAATTTGGTAATTTCTAATGACAGTAAAGATTACAGTAAAAATTGGGGCGTTACATTACTCCCCTCCTTAAAAGAATTTCGCCCTCGAAATTCGTTACCTGAGAATAGCTCGGGGTATTGTGCTTGCATATCTGATTCCAGCTCCCATGTAACTTCTTCGGTTTCACCTCGTCCCCATGCTACTTTGATCAAAGGTACGGCCTTATTTCTTAACTGCTTAACTCCTTGGTCAACGATTCTCGTGGGTGATAAGTTAAACGTTAGGTCATCTCTTAATTGTACATGTTCTGGCTCTAGTACATGACTTTGGTCAGAATGATATTCCTTAACTGGGAGACATGGAAAACATCATGAAGGTTGGACAGACTCGGGGTAAGGCTATACGGTAGGCTGCGGATCCTACTTTGTTAAGGATTTCAAACGGGCCAAGAAATCTGGGCTCAATTTCTTTACTTTCATTGCTCGTCCTATGCCTGTGGTGGGGTGATTCTTAGGAACACATGGTCCCCTTCTTGAAAATCTAGCGGTTTTCGCCGCTTGTCCGCATAGTTTTCTGTCGACTTTGAGCAGGAAGAATTTTATCCCTAATTTTCTTAATTTGTTCCGTTGTTTCCCTCACAATATTGTTCAGAGTAGACTTTGCTCTCGGGCTCATACCAACATAGAGGTGATTGACACTTCCGTCCATAGAGGGCCTCGTATGGTGCCATACCGATACTTGCATGATAACTGTTGTTATATGCAAACTCAATAATGGAGGTACTTATCCCAACTCCCTCTTTGATCTAAAACACATGCCCTCAACATGTCCTCCAAAGTTTGGATAGTTCTTTCAGATTGACCGTCCATTTGGGGGTGATAAGCCGTGCTCAGACAAGCTTTGAACCAAACGCCTTCTGAAAGGCTCCCCAAAACCGTGACGTGAATCGCGAATCTCGATCAGAGATTATTGTTGACGGACTCCATGTAATCTTACTATCTCTGTATATATAACTGTGCTAACCTATCCAAGGAATAAGTCACTTTAATAGGTAAAAAGTGGGCTGACTTAGTCAACCGATCCACGATTACCCATATGGCATCATGATTCGCTTGGGTCCTCGTAGTCCAGTTACAAAATCCATGGAGATACTATCCCACTTCCATTCAGGGATCGCAGAGGTTGCAACATTCCAGAAGGTTTTTGGTGTTCAATCTTCACTTTTTGACACACCAAGCACTTACTCACCCATGTGCACACATCCTTCTTCAATCCTGGCCACCAGAACATCTTCTTCAAATCTTGATACATCTTGGTGGCACCGGATGAAGGGTAAAATGGCTCTTATAGGCTTCCTCCAAAATATCCTTTCGGAGGTCACCACTAGCAGGTACACATATACGACCTTCAAACCTCCATAAACTATCATTCCCTTGGGTAAAACCTTTCAACTTATCAGCTCTTACCCTCTAAGGTCTCTTGAAATTCTGTATCTTTCCTTTGGGCTTGAGCAATTCTTTCCTTGAATTCACTCTTCACACTAAGGTGACAAGCTCTTATGCCCTTAGTGGTCAAGGTCATCCCTAAATTTAGGTCTCTAAACTGCTCAATTAACTCAACCTCCTTCACCATCAAACGGGACACTTGTAAGGATTTCCTACTTAGGGCATCAGCTACAACATTAGCTTTACCTGGATGATAGTTTAACCCGAAATCATAATCTTTTAAAAACTCCATCCACCTTCTTTGCCTCATGTTTAGCTCTTTTTGATCAAAGAGATATTTCAAACTCTTGTGATCGGAAAACACCTCAAACCTCACTCCGTATAAATGATGTCTCCAAATCTTTAGAGCAAACACGACAGCGGCTAACTCAAGGTCATGGGTGGGGTAATTTGCCTCATGCGGCTTGAGTTGTCTTGATGCGTAGGCCACCACTTGCCTATTTTGCATCAGTACACAACCCAAACCTTTTCTCGAAGCATCACAGTACACTTCAAAAGGCACATTGGGGTCGGGTAATACTAAAACAGGGTTGAGGTTAGCTTGTGTTTCAGCTCTTGAAAGCTCTTCTCACACTCGGGTCCATGAAAAAGGGGTGTTTTTCCTAGTTAGCTTGGTCAGGGGTAGGGAAATCTGGGAAAATCCCTTGATAAACCGACGGTAATAACCAGCTAAACCCAAAAAGCTCCTTACTTCAGTTCCGTGGTTGGTCTTTCCCAGTTCACAACCGTTTCCACCTTACTAGGATCTACAGCAATTCCTTTCTTAGATACTACATGCCCTAAAAATTGTACCTCATCTAACCAGAATTCACACTTAGAAAGCTTGGCATATAGTTTCTTTTCCTTCAAGATCTCTAGTACTATGGTTAGGTGGCGTCCATGCTCCTCGTGGGTCTTAGAGTAGATGAGAATATCATCTATGAAGACAACCACAAACTGATCTAAATAGGGTCTAAAGATCCTATTCATGTAATCCATAAAAATGGTTGGAGCATTGGTTAATCCGAAGGACATTACTCCAAACTCAAAATGGCCGTATCAAGTGCGAAAGGCCGTTTTCGGTATATCTTCATCTCTTACCCTAATCTGGTGGTAACCTAACCTCAAATCAAAACACTCCTGCACCTCTAAGTTGGTCCATCAAGTCATCTATCCTAGGCAAAGGGTATTTGTTCTTCACCGTCACTTTATTCAATTGCCTATAGTCAACACACATCCTCATACTTCCATCCTTTTTCTTCACAAACAACACGGGGCTCCCCAAGGTGACACACTAGGTCTAACAAACTTTTTCTCCAATAAATCCTCCAACTGAGCTTTCAACTCGGTCAACTCTAATGGGGACATCCTGTATGGGGCTATGGATATGGGACCTGAACCAGGAAGCAATTCTATGGAGAACTCTATCTCTCTCTTGGGGGAAACTCTGGTATCTCATCTGGAAATACTTTGGGATAATTTCTTACTATCGGTATCTCATCAATACTTTGCTCAAAGTCTACATCACTAGCGGCTAGGAAAATATAACCTTTACTCTCACCCTTACCAGTCCATTTCTATAGCAGTTATGTAAAGACTTATGGGTTTCTTAGGTCTAATGGGAGGAAGAAAAGTAATGGTTTTCTCATAAGGTTAATAGTACACGGTTGGCTTCAAGCCAATCCATGCCAAGAATCACATCTAAACCTTGCATGGGTAAGCAAATGAGATCTAAAACAAATGATCTATTCTCAATAACAAAATGGCAATCTAAACAACATTTACAAGTCCTAACGGGTTTTCCAGGAGGGTAGAAACAATAAGGTCAAAAGGAAGCTCAGTTATATGCAAGTTAAGGGTTTTAACACATGAGTGGGAGATAAAAGAATGGGAAGCGCAGAATCATATAGTACAATTAAGTTTCTACCATACATATTACACTTACCTTCCACGAGATTTCGTGACTTTGTCGTTTCTTCAACATTAACGGTGAATACCCTTCCTTGGTATTCTGGCTTGGGATTGGGGGTTGGCGGGTTCCTTCTGTGCATTCTCGGGAGTAATGACCTGGTTTTCCACACCGGTAGCACACGTTTGTTCCGGCTCGACATGGCATGCTCCCATGATTCTTGCCGCACTTGGGACATTCCATGGATGGCACGGGTCGTGGAGCTGCTGGACCTCTTTGTGGTGCTTTCCCTTTATTGTTATTATTGTTGTTGTTATGATTGTTGCTGGGATTATTATAGCGGTTGTTGTTGTTGTTCGGTCTTCCTTGATGAAAGTTCCTTTGTGGCACTTGTGATCTTGATTGATGTGGAAATGGAGGTCAATTTTGCCTCTTGAACTGTTGACCTTGAGGTGTCAGCTTTTTGATGATATTCTCAGACTTTGAAGTACCCAGCTTCTCCCCTTCTTCAATGATGCGGCATTTGTTGACTAAGGTAGAGAAATCCCTAATTTCCAAGTGCGCAACTCCACATTAAGTTCTGCCTTTAACCCTGACTCGTATTTAATGCATTTCCAATACTCATCAGGGTTACCTTGGTACATCCTTGAGAACTTAATGAGTTCCTCAAATTGGCAGTATCCTGAGCCACATTCATATTCCCCTGGACAAGTTGCATGAATTCAATGTCCTTAGCATTTCTAACCGACTGGAAAGTACTTCTCGTAAAAATGGACCTTGAATAATTCCCAATCAATGTCCACTTCGATTGCCTCCAGGAGTCTTCGAACACCAGTCCACCAAAGGGCATCACCCTCAAGCATGTGGGTGGCAAGAGTGACCTTCTCTCCTCGAACATGGAACTACAGCAAAGACCTTCTCAATATTCCGAATCCATTCATCTGCTACATTAGGATTCAGGGTCCCCTTGAAAACAGGTGGATTCGCCTTACAAATTCCCCGAAACGAGCATGTTCGGGAATTTCATGTCCTTGATTTATATTAGCTTGACGATCCTGATCCATTCGTTCCATCATCATTCTCATGGTCCTTGCTACATCGCGAAGTGCTTCAGCGGTCTCATTATCTTGGTTATTTTGTGCCGCGCTCCTAGTCTGTTGTCGTCATGCCATTGGTCCCTATACACACAAAACGGCAACACTGAGGTGATCAGACCCAATATTCCATGCAAAGTGAGCAAGTTACCATGGCACTTTCAACATACAGTAGTCACGTATTTCTAATCCTCAAGCTCATCCTAATGATAAACATCTACACATGACATTACTAACGTATTATGCTTTAGAAGCATAGCCAGTCCAATCCTCAGGCTCGTGAGACGAAACTCTCTGATACCAAAATGTAACACTCTAGTAATTAACCAAATACACCTAGGTTGAATTGGATTAATGACTAGACTTTACTCTTTGCTTTGGTTCTTTCATCATATTTGAAAATACTTAGTGAAATTACGAGCCATTTTTTTTTAAACATAATTGAAATCGTGAGCCGCGCATAACATAAACGATTAAGCGGTAGTAAAATAAGACATTTAAGAATCTAAATATATCATATTGGCTCCATCACATAACATCCATAATGCACATCACAACATATATACAATAACCTCACTCAAAAGGTGAGTTAAGTTCATACATCATATCCTACACCTTCACACTATAGGAAACTATTTATAAGGAAATTCATGCCCCTAAACTAGATAACTTAAAAGCTGAGGAAGGCTACTCTAAAACTGGGATGTATAACACTCTTAAGACTACTTAAGAACTCTCTAGGGCCACTGTCTTGGAAACGGGGTAGAAACCCGATCCACTGACGAGCTTCCTCGGAAGGGGGCACACAAGATGCACCAGGCTGGGTCGCATGGACGATCTTCTTGCTAACCTCGGCTGAACAACTATTTCCTCACTACCCTCTCTTACACGTGGGAGTGTAGGAGAGAGCTCTCAGAATAAGCATGAGTAGGAAGGTCCTCTGAAGGATCAGTTTCAGAATATCTCGTTCGTGGATTATACTCTGGAAAACCATGGACAGGAGATGAGGCGGGATAAGAACGTAACATTCTTTCATCAAGTGGATGTGCATGTTCGAAAACCATTTCATCGCCATAGGGAGAAGTAGGAGAAAAACGATAACTAGGGATAGGATGTGCAAATGGATGACCTACGTAAATAACAACACGAACCGAGCACCTTCCTTCAAAGTTATACGAATGATGCACCAGATCATAGTGGAATTCCCAAGTAGGGGTGTCAACGAGGGACGAATGTCGCCATCTGAAATCTGAAGACAATGACGAAATAAAGGAAAGGGAGTGAGAATCTTACTAAAGAATTCTCAGTAGGGTATCTCCTTCTACGGTGTCATCATCAAAGTCTCCAGGAATCTCGGGTTATTATAAAATAGTGAACATACGAAGATTAAATTTTAAGTTCAGAAAATACTTTTACCGAGATTCGGCCAATTTTAATTATGCGTCTTATAATGCATCATAATCTTAACATGTCATATTTATAATGAACTTTTCTTTTATCATTACATCATATTCCTCATCATCATCATTAATATAACATGCATAGAAGAACATCATATTTCTCATCATCAACTCATGTATGTTATGCACAGAGAATATCATAATAGCTACACATGGACATGGTGCACATAATTTATTTCATTAGTACCTTAGGTGACTTTAAAATCTTATCATCCTCATTATTTTCCTTGGGCCACCCTATACTCCATCCTTTTGGAAGTAATCTAGGTTATGAGCTCATACCTTACTAGTCGTCACTAGCATATACTTATCCTTTTTGATAAGTTAAAGTCCTAACTCTACCCTTTTGAGAGAACACGTTAGGGGGCTAGAATCACCTTTTCACCACCTATAGTTTGATGGGTCCAAGGATCATTTTCTTATAAATTTTAAGTCACCAATAAGTCTTTGCATGTTACAACTCGCAATTCATAATAATTCTAACATTTTCTTATTTACGGTCTTATTCTGGAATAATATATATCAACTATAATCATGCATCTGGAGATTCCAGGAAAGAGAGGTGGGTCACAATGGACACGCTTAAATACCAAATCTTTCCTTAGCCAGAATCTTTCCAAATTGCACTCTTAAGTAATACACTTTCTTCCAGGTAACAAAATATGTCCTTATTTCATGCATAAGTTTTCATTGTTTGCAACAGCAACTATAACATACAAACTAGGGAATCAATCAATGACACCAAATTCTTGATAAGCATCAAATCACATTTTAAGTACACATAAAATTACTAGCTTCCCATAAAATTCTTACAAAGTTTTAAAACTCTTTTAGAACTAATTCTTTTTGTTAAACTTGAAAGAAGTCATAGGACTTTAGGCCTAACTTAACCATGGGACCGATTTATAACTTGAAAGAATGTTCATAGTTAAATCTTTCACTTAAGATAAAAGGAGCAAGTCTTGAGCTTTAGAGATTTAGGTGACATCTTAGAATTATTACCATGCTATGCAACCTTATTTTAATCTTATCTTTATAAGGTGATAGCTTGGAATTATAAACATGATATGCAATTCCATTTCTTTATCTTTAAGATTTAAGGTGATGACTTGAAAATTAAACATGATGCAAGAACTGAGCGCGTAATCCGCATAGGACCTAGAGGGAAGAGGAGAATCTTAAGCAACAGCGGCGGTAGTCCGCATAGGACCGGTGAGGGAGAAGAGAATTACATTTTTTTTAAGCTCCAATTCTCAAGACTTCTTAAAGAATAAATTCTTTAACTCCAATTATCTCATTTCTTCGCTTATGATTCATAGGCAAGTCTTTGAGCTCTAGGATTTTTAGGTGATGACATAAAATAAACATGTCATGCATTGATTCTTTTAGCCATTATAAAATAAAGTGAGAGCATAAAATAAACATGAGATGCAACTTCTTTATTATCTTTAGAGATTAAGTGACAACTTGAAATTTAAACATGAAATGCAAGCTTGAAATTTAAACATGAGATATGCAAGTTCATTTATTTATTCTTGAGAATTTAGTTATGACATAAAATAAATATGGCTGCAAGACATAAACTTAAACATGGATGCAAGTTCACTTGATCTCTTTACTAGAGCTCCTTCAAGAAAATTATGATTTCAACCCAATATATGTATCTTAGCAAGACAAAGTAAAAAAATACATATTTCATATTCAAACCTCAAGATAAAAACATTATTCTTTAAAGTTTTGCATTAAATGGAATGTTCAAGCTTTAGAGGCCTAACTTGTGATGGATTTACAACCCATATTCAAGGTCCTCATCATCAAGCCATCATTTCATTCCTTCCTAGGCCATTTGGCCGAAACCATGAAAGGAAAATAAGGAAAGAAAAACTGAAATTTTAGAAGCTTTGGAAACTAGTGAAACCTTCAAGTTTTAGAGATCTAACTTATGAAAGCTTTGCAACCAACACTCAAGAATCTCATCATCAAACCATGGTCTCATCATAAGCTAGGCCATATGGCCGAAATACTTTAAAAAGAAAGGAAGAAGAAACTGAAAAAGAAAGCTCATGAAAACATCATTTTTGAGCTAGAAACATAACTTGTCTTAGCATAAAATGAACTTAGAAACACCTCCCTACCTAATTTGATTTGAAAGAAAGGAAGAGAACTTGGTTTCCTTGAGTGAAATGAAGCAAAATATCCTTGCAAAGCTGAAGGGAGAATTCGGCCAAGAGAAAGAAAGAAAGAAAGCTTTTGGTGCTCCTAAGACTAGAATTTGTGTAAGTTATGAACTAAGCATCTAAACTATCTTCAAGCATGCCTATTTATAGAGATTTTACAGCTCATAAATGGACAAAGGAAGGAAGGAAATCTGACCAAAAATTAGAGAAAAAAAATAAGGAAGAAAAATCATTTTGTTTGGTGGCTTAAAACATGGAATCATGTTTCCATGTTTTCATGATTCTTTGTTTTCATTCTTTGGATTTTTGTGTAATAATTTTCTGACTTATTACTCAATAATTTCGGCCATTACAGCCTTGTGGAAGAGGATTTTGTGTGTTCCATGTATTATTTAGGTGTAGGCAAGGTATTCATGCAATTTAGAGAATTTACGGTTAAGGGCTTAAGTGAATTACTAAGCAATTTGGGTGTTTTAAGCAATTTTAGGTTCTAATCAATCTAAATAAATAATTTTGACTCTAGATTAGTAATTAGAATTTAATAAGCTTTAATTTGAGCCTAATATTGTTTAGGTTTCGTTAGACAAATCGAAAATCTCAAAATTTGCAAAACTACAACGACAAGGGCAAAACGATAATTTAACCCAAAGCCGGACCATCCGGACTTAACCAAGGGTCATTCATAACTTAAAAACACCTTTTAAAATATTTTAGTGAGGTTCGGACTAAGTCGGCACGCAAATCGGAATTAAAACAACCGCGGGGCGTTTTGGTCATTTCGCGTCGAAACTCAAAATTGAGATTCTTCTGCTCTATTAACACACATAGCACAAACAATCCTTTATTATCCTCAAAACATCCCCTTGAGGACGGGTGGGGCCCACGATCCTCATTTTCTGAGTAAAATAACCTCAGGGGCATTTTGGTCATTTTACACATACAGAAAATCGGGTTTGCAATGCTTGTACGAATTGCTCCTAACTTCTCTTCTAACGTTATATTCCTTTATTGAGAATTGTTTGGTCTCAAATTTTATATAATATTTACCTACGGTAATTTGGTAATTTCTAATGACAGTAAAGATTATAGTAAAAATTGAGGCGTTACACACCACCAAGCTAGGCGCTCGCACCACGTGACGACTTTGATTCTGATTCTCAGGAGGACCCCGATGTGGAGTTCAACGAGGCTGAGGACTCCGATGAGGATTGCTAGCACGTACCTGGTTAGCATGGGACAGTGCCTTCTTTGTAAGTGTGGGGAGAGGTTACTCTGGAGACTTTCTTTTTCATTGTATTTTTCATTATTTTTCTTTGTACTTTTCCTTATGTTGTCCTTTATGTCATGCATTGCATTTTTGCATCCAAAAAAAAAAAATTTGTGGGAGTTAGTTAGTTGATGGTTGAACAATGCTTGCACTTTATAATTATTCTTTGTTTTGATCTCCATGGTGCACTAGTTAATCTGATGATCACATGAGCAATATAATGGAATCTAACTTGTTTGGCTAGTTAAATTTTTACCTTGAGCTTTGGGACTTGATGTGATAGCATTATTATAATCACTAGGAATTATTGATGTATGTGCACTCACTTGGAATGAATCCTAGAACTTGCGTGATTCTTGGTTAAAGGTTTTTCTTTACATTGTTGGCATGTTGATGATTGAAGCATTTGTTCTTTTCACCCACTTGTGTAACATCCCCTACTACTTTATGGATTGACGACTCCACAAACCAACACAGTTCTTTTCAACATGCTTTGTCCTCACTCACATACTTCCTGGAAAACTTCCTAGGAGGTTACCCATTTCAAAATTGTTCCAAGTCAAGCATACTTAACTGTAGAGTTCTTTCATGATGGGCTACCAAAAAGAAGATGCATCTTTGTTGGCATAGGTAGTACTAATCAATTAATATAAGCTATCCTCAATTGTATAGTCTCATACCTATCCAGCCTTAGGATCCCTCTCATTCATCTATAATCAGTCATTCATGTACCCTCCGCTTAGAAGCTACTAGGAGCCACTCATTGTCTGTGCCTTCACCGGTGATCATTCCTTGCCCTCGTCCCGGGCGTTACAACTTGGCCATACAGTCTACCTTGCATGAATGTATCCCTTGCTTACCCCATTTGAGCTGATTTTTCCTTTTTTTATTTTTTATTTTTTATTTTTTGATGCAAAAATGCAATGCATGACATAAGGGACAACATAAGGAAAAGTACAAAGAAAAAAAATTAAAAGTACAACAAAAAAGAAAGTCTCCAGAGGAACCCCTCCCCACACTCATAGAAAAGGCACTGTCCTCATTGCCAACTAGGTACGATGCTAGCAGTCTTCGTCGAAGTCCTCACCTTTGCTGAACTCCACGTCGGGGTCATCCTCCCAAGAATCAGAATCAGAGTCGTCATGCGGTGCGGAACGCCTAGCAAGTGCTGGGGACGAGCTGGAGGTGGTGGAAGTGGCTGCTCATGCTCAGGAGGAGGATTAATACCCTACATCCTCATCTCAAGATGGATGATACGCCGCATAATGCGCTCCTCAGAGGCCTGGATGGACTCAGACGTAGAACCAAAGCTCCAGCTCATAAAGTCAAGGCGGGCAAGAACGGCGCCATAGGGTTGGAGGGACTAGCTCTGGCTCCCCCATCCTGACTCCTACGCATGTCTAAGTCAGATAGCTTCTTGACTGCAATCAATGAGCAAGGTAAGCCGAGTTCGTCACCTGTTAAGGTGGGCACCTGTGCTGCAAAAGCCATTTTTGTGACCCGAGGGAGGAGGAAGCCGTGAGAAGACTTGCCCTCATACATATGAGACATATGCCGGCAGAGATCCTGGGAATATAGATATGTCTCCTCTCCATAAGACAATATACAAGGAGCGCCTGCTCCAGAGTGATGAGATGGGTATGTCCACATGGGAGGATATAGGAGAGAGCTAACCTCATCCACAATTGGGACTCAAAAGTCATTGGGAACTCTTCCAGCCAATGATCTTCGAATGTGAGTTGAATTCCTAGGAGGCATCTGGGAGCCCAATGCAGTGGAGGACATTGCCCATATTAACCTCCTGCCGTAGAAAATGAAAGTATTCATCTAGAGCATCGTCTTCAAGAGGGGCTGGAATCTGTAGGGCTTCCCCTATGGATCAAGGTGTCACTAAAGTCGGACGCTGAACATATATCTCATCCAGCCCTAATGATCACAGTTAGCATAAAACTCTCAGACAATGGTGAGGTTGGCGGCCCTGGAACCTCCAAAAGAAACCCCTATAACTGCAGCACTTTGGGTCTCCCACCCAGGAAAATCAAATGTCCACCCAAGAAGAAGGGTGTGCTTCTTTATAGTCCTCTCAAATTTATCCTTCGCCTTGAAACTTGTGAAGCGGAAATTGTCATTAGCGAGCTTGGTAATGGCGGAGGAGGTACTCGACACCCAAGGTCATTTTCCTCTACTCTCGATCAGCCTCTTAAGCCATGGCACCTAAAAACAAAAGGAGTGCATGAATCCGATTCAAATAAAAGCTCAAGCAATTATGCCAAAATCATCAATGCACAATAGGTTCATGTAATATTAACATTCAGTTTCTAACAGAATTCCAATACACGAATTTGGGTTGAGTGGGTAAAGGGGAGTAGCCAAAATACAAGCAATAGGTGTACCAATAACTCATGAAAATAAGTGTATGAGGAAAAACACTAATAAAAAGGAAGTGTAGAGTTACTAAGTAAGCCCAAAGTTAAGCAAAAAAAGACAAGAACTCAATGAGGCATTTCATCAAACATATGGCATGCATAACATTATCCACCAAAAAATCATAGCAATGTGCACGGAATCCATCAAATAAAAGAAGAAAAACCAGAAACCAGTAAGGGGAAGGGAAATGGATCACAAACCTGGAGAAAAATGGAAGAAAATTGCTAGATTAGGGAAATGGAAGAGGAACCACGACGAAGGGGAAGTGAGCTATGTGCGTGTATGAAAGAAAAGTGAGGTCTGCGCGCGCAAGTGAACTAAAATAGCACTTTGTGACTACAAAAAACTGCCTGGGCTTGGACGCTCGGTCGTGTGCCTGGGCCCTACCTTTTTAGTGAAACGGCGCATTTCACCCTAGGTTGCCCTTTTTTTTTTTACATGTGACCGCCTAGGCTGCAAGAGACCGTAAGGGCGGTTTCCAGAATGCCAAATTTTTTTTTCACCTTGACCACCTGAGTAGTCTCCAATGAGTGTCAAAATTGCAGATGATTAAAAAGAAACAAAACAAAGAAAAATTAAAATGAAAATAGGAGCAAATGATTAAAAATACCACGAAAGAAATAACTGTAGGTTGTCTCCCATTTAGCACTTTGCTTTTACGTCCTTAAGTTGGACATTTAGGGCCCTTATGCGGGGTAAATAGCTTGAGCTAGCTTAACTTCCACTTTACCCCCAAAGTCCATAGAAGCTTCATGGTACACCTTCAGTTCTGTCCATTGACATTAAAAATTACCTTGGACTTGGGGTCCTCAATCTCCACAGCACCAAAGGGATGTACTTTTGTGACCTTGAAGGGTCCATCCCACGCATCAGTTTCAATCGGAGTTGTATAGAAGCACCAATTGCCCCTCATGGAACTCTTTCCTCAAGGTGTTCTGATCATGAAACACCTTAGTTCTCTCCTTGTATAAGCGAGAGTTCTCATAGGCCTCAAACCTTAACTCTTCCAACTCTTGCAGCTGCAACTTCCGTGCTTACTAGCCCCTCCCAAATCCATGTTGCACTGCTAAAGCCCAGTATGCCCGATGCATCATCTCCACAAGCAAATGACACGCCTTTCCAAACACAAGCCTAAAGGGACTCATCCTAATGGGCGTCTTGTAGGCTATGCGATAAACCCATAGAGCATCATCCAACCTTATACTCCAGCCCTTCCGATTGGGCTTCACAGTCTTCTCAGGATTCTCTTGATCTCCCAATTAGACATTTCAGCTTGGCTGTCAGTTTAGGGATGGTAAGGGGTGGATACCTTATGAACAACCCCATATCAAGCAGAGCTTCCATGCTCCTTGGAAGTAAGTCCCTGGTCACTGATAATAGCCCTAGGCATGCCAAAACATGGAAAAAATATGGGAGCAGACAAAAGAGACAACTCCAGATGAATCGTTAGTGCGGGTGCCAATGGCCTCCACCCACTTTGACACATAATCCACAGCAAGAAGGATATAAACATAGCCAAAGGAAGTAGGGAAAGGACCCATGAAATCAATGCCCCAAACATCAAAAACTTCACAAAATTGTATAGGTTGTTGGGGCATCTCATTCTTCCAAGAGATATTCCCGTTCTTGGCATTATTCACAAGATTTGCAAAAATTATAGGCATCCTGGAATAGGGTGGGCCAATAAAACCCCGAGTCCAATACTTTTCTAGTAGTGCGTTGGGGCCAAAGTGACCGCCACTCGCATAAGTGTGACAAAATTAGAGTATGGACTCAAATTCCTCCTAGGGCACACATCGTTGGACTACTTGCTCGATACAAATTTTCCAAAGATAAGGGTCATCCTACACATAATATTTGGCATCACTTTCAGCTTTGCAAACTAAGCTGGTGAAAAATGTGAGAAACCCACTTTAGCAACCAAATAGTTGACAATGTCAGCATACCATGGGATGAGAGACTCATAGCTGTTTCAGGGAAATTATCATTGAGAGATCTATTGTCGGGTCAAGATGCTCAAGCTTGCTTAGATGGTCTGCTACTAAATTTTCAGCTTCACTCTTATCTTTAATATCCAAATCAAATTCTTGGAGTAGTAGCATTCGTCTAATGAGCCTGGGCTTGGCTTCCGACTTGTTTAGCAAGAATTTAAGGGCTGCATGGTCAGTACACCAGCCTTGGAGCCTAGCAAGTAAGAGCGAAATTTATCCAAAGCAAAAACAATGGCTAGAAGCTCTTTCTCAATAGTGGTGTAGTTAGATTATGCAGTATCCAGGGTTCGAGAAGCATTGTAAATAGCATGAGGAACCTTACCCACGCGCTATGTAAGCACAGCGCCCACCGCATGGTCAGAGGTATCACACATAAGCTCAAATGGCTGGCTCCAGTCAAGCGGCTGGATGACTGGAGTGGTAGTCAAGGCCTTCTTCAGCCTCTCAAATGCTTCCCTGCACTTTTCATCAAAAATAAATTCAGCATCTTTTTGTAGTAGGGAAGTGAAAGGCTGGGCAATTTTGCTGAAATCCTTGATGAACCTCCTAAAAACCTACACGACCAAGAAAGGAACGAATCTCCCGTGCACATGCGGGGTAAGGCAAGGAGGTAATAACTTCTTTTTAGCAAGATCAACGCAATGCCCTTGCTAAAGACTACATGGCCCAAGACTATACCTTGTTCCACCATAAAATGACACTTTTCAAAATTTAAAACAAGGTTAGTCTCCATACACCTCTGTAGCACTCTAGCTAAGCTACTCAAACAAGAATCAAAAGAAGAACTAAAAACGTGAATCATCCATAAATACCTCCATGCACTCCTCCAAGGTAAGAAATATGCTCATCATGCACTGCTGAAAGTAGTCGGTGTGTTGCAAAGCCCAAAGGGCATTTGCCTATAAGCATAGATGCCAAAGGGGCATGTAAAGGTGGTCTTCTCCTAGTCCTCCAAGGCAATGTGAATCTGGAAATACCTCGTGTAGCCATCCAAGAAACAGTAGTGAGACTTCCTGCCAACCTTTCCAACATCTAATCAATGAAAGGCGGTGGTCTTTCAGGTGACCTGATTAAGCCTCTGGTAGTCTATGCAAACCCTCCAACTATTTTACACTCGAGTTGGGACTAACCCACCTTTTTCATTTTTCACTCCAGTGATCCCTGACTTCTTGGGAACCACCTGTACTAGGCTCACCCACTCACTGTCAAAAATAGGGTACATGATGCCTGTAAAACCCTTGTCACGTCTTTCTTTACCACATCAAGTATCAGTGGGTTAAGTCGGTGGCTGTCTAACCTTAGCTTCCTCCTCCAGAAATATCCTATACATGCAGGTGGAGGGGCTAATCCCTATAATGTCATCCAAGGTCTAGTCAACGGCCCTCTTGTGTTTCCTCAAATCCACAATTAAATTATCCTCTTAGGTCTTAGAGAGGCCATTGGCTATGAAGACCGGTAGTGTTTCACCCTCCCCCAAGAATATATACTTGAGGTGGTCGGGGGGCTTCAGTTCTAGCCCTGCTAGTTGTGTACCTATTCCTGTAAGCTTAGACAATTCTAAAACAACAGAATCATCATATCTAGTGGAAGAAACGGATAATATAGGCTCAGAAATGAAAGCGAGTCTCAGAAATGGGGATGTAGCTACTAAATGTATCAATGACAGGGCTTGTGGCATTACGTACCAAAAGTTTTGTAGTTTTCTTAAAAATTGCCCTGTCAAGGATGCATCAATAGTGGCACACTCCTTGAATAAACTGGTGGTACCGTCATAGTTAAGACATTCAAACTCTAGTACCATCCCCAATGACTCATAAAAATTCTCAGTTAAGCCAACAAATACCTCATCAATCAAGGAGTCAATGACATCAATGCTAAAGGTAGAATGCTCCTCGGGTAGCTCTTTCATGGCATAAGATAAGCAGAACTGAGCCTTCATATCCCTACACTCAAATGACAAAGTACCCGCGTACACATCAATCTTGGTTCTTGCAGTTTAAAATAGTCTCCCCAAGATCAATGTGTGGTCGGTAGTATTGATATCATCCTCCATAGCCAAAACATAAAAGTCTCCTGGGAAAATTAAATTATTTACCTAAACAAGGATGTCCTCAAGTATCCCATCTTGACTCTGAATGCTCCGGTTAGCCAACTGGACTCTCAATCTGGTGGGTGTCAACTCTCCCCCACCCAAGGCCTCATACACTGAGCGGGGTATAACCTGATGCCAACCCCAAGATCTGCCAAAGTGTGCCCAATATGAAGGTTCCCAATAGAGCAGGGAACATTGAACGCGCATGGATCCTTGTACTTCATGGGGAGTGGCCTGGCAATAAGGGAGGAGGCTTTCACTCCCATGGTCACTTTCTCTACTTCATTGCCCTTCAACTTCCTCTTGTTGGTGCATAGATATTTCAGGAACTTGGCATACTTAGGAATCTGCCAATTGCATCCAACAGAGGGATGTTGACTTCTACCTTTCGAAAAGTCTCCAAGAGGTCTTTCTCCAACTCTACTCATTGGACCTCTTGGGTCTTGTTACTCTCTGGGAAGGGCAATGAAATGGGTCTTGTTACTCACTCTTTTGCTTCCTTTTCCTGGGTGTAGGCTCATCATGATGCACCTCTGTTGAACACCTTATGCTCCTGACTTTCAACCATAACCTACTTTGAAGAACCAACAACCTCAAGCAAAACTTTACCAGACCTCAAAATAATAGCAGAAACATTCCCCTTGGGGTTGGGGATTGTTTGTGAAAGAATGGTGGATGCACTTCCCTGGGATTGGGAATTCTCAAGCCTCACAATTGCATTTCTCATCTCTTGCATGGCTTGGTCCTTTCCTCTGTGTCTCAATCATCATTTTCATCATCTCCTACCATGGTGCTTCTGAAGGGAGGAGGGGCAAGTAGTCCTGGAGGTTGCTGGGGTTAAGAAGCTATGGGATATATGGTGGGTGGAATGTGGGTTGGTTATGCTCCTGCCTCTCCTGTGGTGGAACATACTTCTGTTGTTGTTGTTGAGGAGCATTGTTCCACTTGAAATTGGGGTGATCTCTCCAGCCGGGGTTATAGGTGTTGCTATGGATTGTACGCCTTATCCACCCAATTTTGAGGGCTACTAGGAAATATGTTACCAGCTGCCATTGAGGTGGGATCTTCCCGCAATGAGGGCACATATTTGAAGTGTGTGACTCGCTGGAGCAAATGCCATATACTTGTCCTGCCTTAACTTGGTTTAGTGCAATTTGTTTCAGAAATTCTATAAGCTTATCTAGTTTCTTCTCTACCCTACTACTCAAAAAGACTTCACCCACCTGACGGGTACTACTACCAGCTCTTGACCTAAACTGTTGAGAGTCTCTGCCATGTTCTCAATCAAAAGCCTAGCTGGAGGGGTCTTGTCAACTAAGGCACCCCTACTCAGCATCAATCATGTTCCTCTCCATAACTAGCAGTCCCTCATAGAAATACTGAATAAGGAGTTGCTCTAAAATATGACGCGGGCAGCTGGCACACAACCTCTTGAACCTCTCCTAATACTCATATAGAGATTCACTCTGCTGTCGAATGCCACAAATGTCTTTTTTGATGGCAGCTGCTCTCAAGCTGGGAAGAACTTCTCCAAGAATATATGCTTCATGCTGGCCTCTTAACTATCCCATGAGGGATGTAGAAGAACCAGTCCTTGGCAGCTCCTTCAAGGGAAAACGAGAAGGCCCTTAGCTTGATTTGGTCCTCCGTTACCCCTGAGCCTTCATCGTCACACAAAAAATATGGAACTGCTTTAGGTGTTTGTGTGGGTCTTCCCAGACAACCTATGGAACTTGGACGGACAGTCAGGAGTCCTGATTTGAGCTCAGAGTCACCTTCCTATTCAAGGTAGACGATCCCCAATGGTTGATAGTTTAAGTCTTAGGCAGCGAGCTCCTTCAAGGTTCTATTAACTTCACCCATTTTACCTGAAACACTAGCGGCGGGTCAGAAGTTTAGGAGAATAAAAAGGAGAATTATTGTCAAATTCCCTAGTTGTATCAGGAAGAGGGGTTTCCTGATAAGTTAACTCTTTCCCTCGCAACCTTCCTAAGCCTTTTGGCAATTTTCTTAATCTCTGGATTAATTGGAAGTATGGGAAAATTAGGAAGGGAATGGGTCATAAAACTAAATTATCGCAACCACGAAATACACCAGGGAACAAAGAAAAGATAAATAAAATTTAAATTAAAAAGAACTTAATTTTTTTGTTTTCAAATAAAGACAAAGAAGAAATTAACAAACAAAAGAAAAAATAAAATAAATAAAAATGAAAATAAATCAATAAATATATAAATAAAATAATTAGCAAGAAGAAGAATCAATAGCACAATTCCAGAACAACGGCACCAAATTTGATGCGAGTTGTCGCTACCCAACAAATTAAAAATAGTTTTAGTGACTAATTGCACCAAAAATATAGCAAGGGTGCAATACAGGTCGTCTCACGTGGAAGTGTTGTAATTGATTCTAGAAAATTGGGGTTTTTGAAAGTGCTGAAAGTAGATGAAATTAAGATGAATTCTAATAGGAAAAATTACCTGCACAAAGGTTTCTTTGAATTAAAATTGTTCAGCCATTGATTCGAAAGATAAAATTGTGGTGGTGGTTGCTTCTATTAAAATGTTAACACACAACAATGACATAATTCTACTTAATGGATATACAATCGCATTCCCGCTAAGGGTTTGGCTAACATATGAACTACTAATTCACCAATGTGATTTTATGAACCTATGCCAATCTAACTACCAATTATAGCAACCTAATTCCCAACGAAATTAATTCCAATCCCTTACCCAATGGACAAACATCACATAAAAGGACAACTCTTTTAAAAATATAATTGCGATAATCAAAACAACCAATATTTAAAAGAGATGACAAAAAGAAAGAAAAACCAACCACAAATTGCGATAAAGGCACAAGAATCTTGTGAACAATTTCAATCTTCAGTCACCCGTGCACGATAAGGAAATTACTCCTCCATAGGGGAGTTTCACAATCAATGTTGAAGAAAAGCGATAAAATTACAGTCCTGGAAATTGAAATAAAAAAACTGACTAAGAACCTAACCCTAGAGAGAGAGAAAGAGATAATTCTAGTGAGAGAGTTAAAGAGTCCTAGTGAGAAGGGAAAAAATAAAAATTCTCTTCCGCCCGAAGTTCTAGTGTCGCGTCCTCATTTGTAAGCAAGAGAGAGCAAGGTTCTACGAGAGCCTTGCAGTGAGTGATGGAAGCTCACTCGGGCCTAGTGGCCGAATAACATATGACCGCCTAAGTGTCAGATACTACCTGGGCGGTCATGCGTGAGTTCTTGATAAATCCACTCCCTATGACTATCGCCTGGGCGGTCTCCAGTGTTCCTGAGTTCCTTATTTTTGCTCCAATGCACCAACCTGGAAGTCCCTGTTACTAAGAAAAACTCCAAAAAGAGATTAAAAGTAGAGAGAACTTTCAAAGTATGAGAATTCACTAAAAACTATGTTGATAGCTACAAAATTATTCAATAATGCATGTTGAAGACAAAGTGCAAATTCACTAATTTAACATCAATTAAATACAATTCAAATGCAAATTATTCAGAGTTAGGATGGAAAAATGAGTGCATAAATGCAACCCATCAATACGACTTCTTATAAATCCATGATCAACCCTTATTACAGACCCCTAACTCATCATATCATCAAGTCAGCTATTATTTTTCTATGTCATAAGAGTATTTAAGAGAGTTAGATCAAGAATTTGGTGGAAAACCTTTGAAGAAAACTAAGAACAAGAGCTTAAGCTTTCAAAGAGCCAAATAAGGCTTTATTTATCCCCTTTTCTTTCAAAATTTACTCTAAAATTCTCTGATTGATTGAGATTGAAATCTTTAGTTATATTGGTTGATAATATATAGATATTGATGTGTAATTTGGTGGAGTGTTTGGATGATGTTACAAAATCATTTTTCTCAAAATATGTTGTGAACTAGGTTGGAAATCCCAATTTTAAGCAAGTAGCCCAAATTACATGATTTTTGTCACTAATTTACAAACCTTATCTGGAGCTGAAAATTTTATTTGATGAATCTAACATATGGAAGTATTTCAAGTAATTTTATTGAGTCATTTTGAGTACTTTTATGTTTTTTAAAAATTGAATAACTGGGCTAGTCAAGGTTATTCTTGCACAATCAATTCTAGAGTCCTGAAATTGTCTAATTTTATTACTATATCAAATGATCGAATTTTGAGCTGAAATTTTTACAAGTTGTTGAGGACATCTCAAAGTCAGATCCTGAATTTTTGTAGAATTGTATCTATTCATTGGTATGGTAGAAAATAAGATTTCTGGCTGCTAGTTGAAACAGAGTGGCTTCTGACCTCTGAATTTGTTGAATTTTGTTAATATAGCTAGAGACCTTATTTTCCTCTGAAATTTTTACATGGTCTCATAGACATGTTAAAATAACTCTGAAAAATAATTTGGCTCTGTTTTGATGAGGTTTAGTAGCTGATTCATAATTTTCTTTAAGACTGAAAATCAAGACAACACATTAAACTAGCTGAAATGTGATGAAGTGATTATAATTTGATCTCATTTAAACTATATGAATCTATGAATGATGTTAGGCACATATGAATGTGAATACTTATTACAATTTCTTACATGTGAAAGAAAGCATGAGATTATGTTTCTTGGACTGGAGAAAGTAAATCGGTTTATCGGGGAAAGTAAACCTGACTACCCTTGAATTGAGTCGAAAAGTAAGCCCGACTACGAATAAGTCTATATGAGAATTGGAGAAAGTAAATCCAATAATCATATATAGGGATGAACTCAATCCTGAAAAGCAATCTATTATCTAGAAGTGGAATAAGCCACTAGAGTCAAGAGCCAAGATAGTTAAAGTAGCAATTGTCCTAAGTAGTCCCCTATAATATGTGCTAAGTAAGTAAATCTATTACTTTATTGAGATCAGGATGGTTATATTTCAACTTAACATTATATACTCTAAATGATGATGATTGAATAAAATGGACCTACTTCAGATTAAGATTTTACAAACTAAGATAACTATTATTAGTTATTTTACTTGCATACAATACTTCTATAAATAAACCAAAAGCTTAAGGTAGATAATAATGACAGTTGAATGTGAATGGGAGTACTCTCCTAGAATTTTAGAATTCTCATCCCCATGTGTATTCCATGTCTACCTCAGATTCAAAAGAATGACTTTCACTAAAGTACTCAGTGCCACTTAGAAGCCACTGGCCACACTTGTACCAGAGATATTGTCAACTAGTATACTTGAATTGGATAGAACCCATTGTGTACATTTCTTTTGATGGATTTTACCTTAGACCAGGTTTTTATGTTGTACTTTGATGAACTTTGTACAATCCCTGCATGGACTCTTTGATCTATGTACTATAGTATCTGGATAATTGTATATTATACACGTACAACGGGAATATTCACCTAGTCGTGTATGAATAAATATACTAATGATATTCATACTTTGAGAAAATCTAATAGGTCCCGTTTATATATTATTTTCTTTCTATTCATAAGGTTTCAACTATATAGTACTAAGCGCTAATACTTCATACTAAGTGAATATGAACAAGAAAAAAATTACGTGGGTAAGAGATTATAAATAAATGAGTCGATTATTATATGGCATATGAATATGATATGTAATACCACACCCTTAGTTATGGTGTTAGTCTAGGTGGAACACTGATTAAAGGGGTGTTACATACTTTAACAAATAGATTTCAGAATGGAAATGAGAGAGAATTACCATGGACTTTGCAACTAGGCTACCACGTATGGTTCAAGGATTTGATGCTATCTGAGTAATAGTAGACCGAATGACTAAGTCATCGTACTTCCTCCGATTAAGACTACCTATAGCATATCTCGTTATGCACAACTATACCTCGATGAGATTGTTAGACTCCATGAAATTCTAGTATCTATTATATTGGATAGAGGATCCTAGTTCACCTTCCACTTTTTGCGAGCATTTTAAGAAGCCTTGGGAATCAAATTGGATCTAGATCTGCATTTCACATTCAAACCAACGGTCAATCAAAGAGGACCATCCAGGTTTTAGAAGATATGTTAAGATCTTGTGTCCTAGATTTTGGTGGGAATTGGAATAGCTACTTGTCATCAGTGGAATTTTCATATAATAATAGCTACCAAACCAATATTCAAATAGCGCCTTTTGAGGCCTTGTATGGGAGGCGTTGTCAACCTCCTATTGGATAGTTTGAGATTGGTGAGGCCAAGCTTCTAGGACCAGATTTTGTGCAAGAGCGGAGACAAGGTTTGACTGACAGAGAAAGGTTGTTGGCCACTCAGAGTGGGCAAAAGGCATGCACAGATCATCGAAGGTAGGATCTAGAGTTTATGATTAGTGGTAAGTATTTCTTGGAGTTTCTCCAATGACAGGGGTAATGAGGTTTGGTAAGAAAGGGAAACTTAGCCCGAGATATATTGGATCCTTTGAAACCCTAGACATGGTTGGTGCAGTAGCTTACAAGCTAGCATTACCCCAGATCTATCCATAGTTCATCTTGTGTTCCATATGTCTATGCTTTACTTACCTAATCTTTCTCATTTTTTGTCTCCGTAAGAGGTTCAGTTAGATGACAATCTAACTTATGAAGAGGAACCAATTGCCATTATGGGTCACCAAGTGAAAAAACTCTGTTCTAAAGAGGTAGCCTTTGTTAAAGTAATCAGAAGGAACCACTTTGGTGAAGAAGCGACTTTGGAAGAGAGGATACTATGAAGGCCAAATACCCTCACTTGTTTGAACCATAACGTAATTCCTAGCTCTTTTGTAAATTCGAGGACCAAATTTCTTATAGGGGAGATTGTAATACCCTAATTTTAAATAAGAAGACTAGAAAATTTATTCTAAACCAAAAAGGTGTCAGTTACCCTTGCTTATCATTCCATGTCCTGAATTTTGTTAAGTTTATACCCTACATGTCCTTGAAGGGTCACTTTCCTGGAATCAAAAGTCCCGGTAATTATTCCAAGATGAAAATAAGTTAAAGGACAGTTTTAACAAATTTTAGGAAACATTTAAGCCTTTTGTTTTTAGCCCACAAGTTTATAAAATCTTAACTCCCAAATTTTAAATAAAACCTAAAATTTTGATTTTGAATTGTTGGGATTTTAATTTTTATGATATTTTATTTGAATCCTAATAAGGGGTACTTTCGTAGTTACATTTATATTTTAAAATTAATGTCCTCCATTAACTTAAAGTTAAATAATGTAAATAAGTGAGCATTGACATAACCTAGTCCAATACATACAAACACACCCACTATTTCATTTTCTTTCCTTCTTTGTTTGCGAAAAACGAACAGAGGACATAACCCTCCCTCTATTCAAGCCCTCTCTCTCTCTCCCTCCATTTCGGCCTAGCACCAACCACCCCTCCTTCCTTTGCCGCTAGCCACCACTAGACTGCTTGGTGTGACCTCTACTTGTTGTGACATAAACAGCATTTCCTCTATCTCCTTTGTGGTTTGAGTAGCTAAACTGGAAGCTCCAAAGAAGCCAGCCATACCCTCTCCATCCTCTCCCTTCCATTGGCTATCAAAGGTATAATAGGGCTTAATCTTACTTCAAATTTCATGGGTTAGCTAGGTTATGTTATGGGTATAGGATTAGAGCTCTAATGTCTAACCCTAGGGATCCAATTTGGGCGTTTTGATTATTTGAAATTAATAGGTGTAATTTCTTATATTAAATGATGATTGATGATTAAATGGTGATGTTTATGGTGTTAGATACTCTAGAGAGGCGTCTCGCCTACTCAGCCACCACCTAGGCCAAATCATCACACTTTTGGAATCGCATTGTGAGCAAATAATGTGTTCATGGTTATTTGGTACTTAGTTCTTTACATTTTAAGTGTTCATTTGCTAATTATTTTGATTTATGGACTAAACCAATGCTTTATGTGCATTTGTGTTCCTAAAGCCTATGAATACCGATTTAAAGGTTTCCTAATAATACGATATTCTTTTAAGGAATAATGTTAGATGGTTGTGTTTAATTCATGAAGTTATAGAATGCTTGAGAAATTTTTGTAAGAATGTATTAGTTTTGGAATGAGAGGTGCCATGATATGTTTTGCTTATGTTGGACTTGAATTATAGAATGAATATGTTTTATGCTTATCCCCCATTGCTTTCTTTTTAAGGATCTAAATGAAGTGCATTTTCAACTATACGACACGATTATAATTTAATGTTCCATCAGAAAGGAAAATGCATTTATATTCCATAAGTTATGTAAGAATGAAACTTGATTTTAATAAGAAGTATCTTTGATAGAAACTTAGCTAATGGTGATGGCTTTAACCTTGGTGCAGCTTGGCTGAACCTCAGCTCAGAGGGGGTT
Organism: Dalbergia oliveri; assembly: GCA_030441495.1. NCBI lineage: Eukaryota > Viridiplantae > Streptophyta > Magnoliopsida > Fabales > Fabaceae > Dalbergia > Dalbergia oliveri. The sequence continues at coordinate 23,993,653 of JAMLFY010000012.1, read as the reverse complement.
GCTAGCTCATATGTTTGGCCAGCATACCAAATTCTAGGCACTGGGACGGGTGTGAGGACCGCCTAGTTGTGGAATCAATTGTACTAACTTAGAGGCCTCTTCAAACCTTCCTCCATGCATTATTTATAAATTTCTATTTAACTCAATTAAAGAGATTTCCATATTGCATATCGTTATATTTAGTTTGCTCTATGACCTATAACATATCTTTACAATTTTTTTCTCATTCAAAACTTGTCTCATTTAATTGTGAACATATTATTCCTCATTGAATTTCATAACTCACCTCTACTTAGAATTCAGGTGTAAACCCAAGTCTAGCTCTTACCAGTTTGTAAGATTTAAGTCACTACTATTTTGGTGAGCCTAACATTGGCATAGGGGCCTTTTTTTATATATACCCCTATTGATAAACTCATGTTGCATCTTATGAGATTAGGTGTTCCATTATATCACAGACAGAGATCTATGGATTATGGTTATATTTATGATTATGTCTCTTGCATATGTAGTCATCTATGGATGAAGGATTTATGTGTGAACTCTCTACCCATGTACTTATATGTATGTATACATGTATATCTATACCTATATATTATCTTGCTTGGGTTATAAATATGTTGTTACAAATTTCATAATTTGGAAAATATCTAAAAAACAGAAGAACCTCCACCTAATTTTCTTTAAAAGTTTGATTGTGTAAGCTTGCAGGGGAATATATTCCCTACGCACTAATGAGGATTATGGTTGGATTGTGACAAATGACATTGCTCCATATTATATTTTTGTAGCTATGAATGGGTGAGAATCCTCTCATCAATTTTTTACATGATGTGATCATATTTTGATCCTCACTCTTAAGATAAAAAGAAAATTAATTACATCAAAAGAGAACCTCATTAATCTTGAGAATTTAACATGATAAAATCATGATGAAAATGCACTTAAAAGACCAAACTTGTGAACTTATAAACTCCAATAGACCCATGGAAATGATTGCCTTTGATAGGTTAACATTTGATGAAATAAAAATTTTAACCAAGAAAGGGAGATGGTGGTGGCTAGGGCTTCTTGTAGACAGTGGCAAAGCTTGGAGATCTCTGCTAGAATATGGAGACAAAACTTGGGGACAAGATAATGAGGTTAGTTGTGTTTTTTTTTTTTTTAAAAAAAAAGGCATGCTACCATAGGAGCGCTGGAGCCTCGAGGAGATGGGGGTACAAGGGTAGAGAGGGCCAGGAAAGGAGAAGAAATAGAGGTTGAATATGAGGTAAAATGTTTTCTGTACTCCTAAAATTATAATTTCATCCCAAAATTATCCTTTTTATTTACAAAAACTATATGGTCCCAAACTCACCAGAGGCCACATAAGAACTCTCCTTCAAACTATCTCCAAATTCATGACAACTTTTAAGAGAGAGCATGAGAAGGATTTTCACTTAAAGGCAACTATTCTGCACCCTTTTAATTTTACCATGATACAATGAACTAAGTTTCATAAGCCAAGGGATAAGAAGAAGAAAGAGGAAATAAGCCACGAAAAGTATCTCCGGAATAAACCATTATACACGTATATGATAAAGCATAATTGAAGTGTCCAGCAACAACCACCATGGCACGTCTGGAATAGTGATATCACATTTTTAGCCACTTCGGTTTAACAAGTTTTTTGTCGGAAGGTTTACGTTCTTCAACAGCAGGAGGTTGTGTTTCCACTACAGGCTGTGGTTCAGATTGCACAGGCTGTGATTGCTGACCTTGGTCAGTAGATGCATCCAGATCCTTCAAGGACATGACCTCTTCCCGCAGGTAAGGACCAATTTGGCCAACAACAGCGCTATCACCTACGTATGACAACGCATTATAACCAAGGTTAATAAATCTGAGAGTTGATCATTTCTAAATCCCAAACCAATTTGAAAAAAAAAAAAATGGTATATAGATGTGGAAAAACTTTAAACATAACAGGAAAAAACATACTCATGTAAAATCTGAATTTTAAACAGCCCAACTTTACAAGGAACAAATAGAAAGTATCTCATAGGAAGCCTCATATATATATATATATATTAGGGAGTTAGGAAGGACTTATTAGAAAAAGTAATTTCTAATTAAGAAAGCTGTTTTAACACTTCTTAGGCTATATTTTTAAGCTAGCAATTCCCAGATTCTTAAAAAAGCCAAAGCATAAATGATTTTTAATAAAATTACCTTCCAAAACTATTTATTACTATTATTTATAATTACAACCCTATTTCTTGTAAAACCTTCTAGAAGACATCCTTCTCATTCTCACTGTCATGTCCACAACCCCCACCCAACTAACAAGACTGAGCCTCATTGATAATACTATCACGGGTATGTGTTTGTTCTAGCATTTTATGGCAAGCTACTATGTGTGATTGATGGATATCAATAGCTTATGTATTGTAATTCCACAAATAGGATTAATTATGTCACTTTTGCATTTGTGATTATTCATCGCAATTACATAACATTTTGAGCGAGATTGTCATTTTTTTATGGGAAAATATAAAATGTCTCCAAATTAAATTCCTAGAAGAGCCACACAAGAAAATCAAATTGGAAGGTTAGTGCCAGAAAAGACAAAATGAACTGAGTTTACTACAAAAGTTTTTCTTACCGTGTGTGTTGGAGGAACCTGTTGCTGAAAATAAGCCTCATGTTCACTTCAACAAACAAGGTTGGAAGAATATAATAACCAAGTTTAATAAAAAAATGGTCATAATTATTATGCCCTTTCATGTAATTTGGTTTTAAAAAAATGTGCTTTTGTTCCTTTTTATCCAAAGATATTTATAAGTACTTCTAGTAATTAAAAACATTGGTCAGATTGTCTATTTAAATTTAAAAGTTTTCTTACAATAAAAGATCTCCTAAAAAATGTTAAGTAAAAAAATGCACTTTTAAGTCAATAACACATATCCTCTCACCAAAAATTGATAAGGAACTGTCCCACATCACAGGGACATCATTGAATTATATTAGATATCAAGGGGTACAGTTGTGCGCTAAACAATAACATGCATATTGTGATTTCAGCATTTTAATTTGAACATGCAGCATATGCACAAGCCATGGTAAGCCTCAAAACATACATGGTAGCAAACAAGGTGAGTCAACAGCCATATAATGGCACGAAAAGGAAAAAAATGTAGTTTACCAAAATACCTGTGCTACCTAGTCAGCCAAAGTGGGCCAAATGCAAGAACATATAGAACATAAGTAATAACTACTTGGTAAAGTCAGAGAGTACAACATGTTAAGAAAGACGATTCTTCTGGCAACATGAACTCACCTTTGGAACATCATATGAAAAGTACACAATAGCACCAGGACAAAAGCCAGCAGTATAGAAATCCTGAGACATGTCTTTGATCAGCTTCTTCGGCGGTGTGGTATCTACATCATTAAAGTACAAATGATTGTTTCAGTTCAGTCAATCCTCAACAAGCGATGGTAAAGGCAAGCTATTCTGATGTAAAGAAGTTGACAAACTTTAAAATTGTGCTATTGATAACTACAAACTATGAGCTCAACTAGCGTAAATAATTCAAAAAATTATCGTACACATGATATCAATTTCCTATTGCTTACAGAAATAAAATGGCTGCTCTGGTTGGGCAATCACTTTAGTGACGAGATCAGCTAAACTCTGGATTGTTTCTGATGGGTGAAAGGTACCCTCCAATGTGTGATTATCAGGGAAGCGAACTCGAATGATAGCCTACAAACAAGATCAAACACAACTGAAAATCATAGCTTCACCCCTTATTTATCTGATTTATTTTAATTTTTACTATTTGTGAACATTTTATGATTCTTCCAGAAAATAAAAAAGTCTATATGAACAACTGACCAAAACGTTAACGATAATAATAAAATAAAAGGTAAACATTACTTTGGTTATTCTTGACCTACGTGCTGCCTCTTCTGCTTCTCTAATTTTACGAGTCTTCAAGAATTTATCTGTAAATCATTAAATAATTTAAATAACAATATCATGAAGGGGAAATTGCAGTGCACATTCCTTGAAAAGTACTTGGCTTATTATTGTTTCATATCTCCCTTTCATTTATCATTATTGATCATCAACTGCAAACAGATACAGTATGACTGGATACAGACACAGTTCCTAAAAGTGGGAGAAGATAATTCAGTTTAATAGTGTTTTGGAATTTAACTAGAATAAAGATATGGTACTTGTGACCAGTTAATGGTGCCTAAAATGGAATATCAATCACTAACTAAATAATCATTTATTTGTCAATGTTATTTTTTAAGGTCTTCATCAATTGAAGTTTAAACAAATGCAGTGTTGTTAAATAGCAGCCATTGCAGGATCGGCCATCCGCTATTGACGACAATGAATCAATAAAAATGCATATCTTCTCTACATTCTCTATTGTATTCAATTTGAAAATCAGGCTTATCCCTGAGGTTAGGCTTATATCGAAACAGTGCATGAACAAGGCCACAGCCTGTGATCAATACAGTGTCACTTCTTTGCTCAGAAATGGAATAATTTTTATCATTGTTACCTTCCTTTTTAGTAGCCAGAAGTCGGTAATAATCTTCCGGGGTGAATTCATAGAAGTCATCAGTCTCCTCTCCTTCTGTAATACCCACAAGTAGCATAAGCTTTAATCAGGATACTTGATGCAAATATTAATAAGTGAAACTTTAAATGCGCACTTGTAGTTGTTATTTGTTAAAGTTATGGTGCCACTACCGTTGTTTGCTGCAGCATTTGGTGACGGAGAAACTGGTGATGTTTCAAAAACACGAATCTGCCGCCCAAACCTTTCATTCATATCTGCAAGATTGGCCTGTTGCCATATACGGAATTATGAAAGAACAAAACCAGTAGATTGAATAAGAAATCATGCACTAAAATAGTACACTAAGATTTCAGCACAGTAAATTGAACTGGGAAAAGATAGTGGCAATACAAATAACCAAAGACAAGTATACATGTGCATTGGAACAGTAATTATGACATAATCCATTGGAGAAGACCAATGCCACAAATTATTTCAGAGAGAAGGGGATGTGGAATTGTGGACACTCGTTCATATTTCACTTTTACAAGGTCAATTATAATACACAATAATACATAGTGGTCTGCATGAAGAAAGGAACCTAGAAATAGCCATTCTTTTACAATGAAAAAATTTCATATTACAGGCATCACAGACCTAGCAACCAAACAAGAGTGCATAATGTCATTTATAGGTACCGGAAAGAAAAATTCAATTTGAATCTTACCATTACAAGATGAATCAGAGAAACATATTAGGTTATGAGGTCACAAAACATATTAGGTCAAGAGGTGACAAAGACATTGGAAAATATCTCTAGGGATTCAAGAATTCCAAGAAAACAAGGCCAATGAAAGAAGCTAGAAAGGGCTTGTGAATTAATTCGTGAAGAACTCCAAAAGAGTTGCATTGGTGAGATGTGAAAGGCAACTCTTCATAAGCCATAACTGATATTTCTCAAGTTTAGACTTTAGACACCTTAACCTTATTGGTATGATTTGACACCCCTTGCATTGCACCAACATTATTAACAAAGGATGGGTATCTCTGGGAAGCTATTCAGTTATCAAGATAGAATGAACAAGAAAATCAACCCAAGATCACCACAAGATTAAAAACCTTACAACTTGGTACCAACTTATGCATATTTTCTTCTACAATTTTTGCACTCTTAGCATTGCACATTAATTGTTTTCCCCATAATTTTTTTTTCATGATTAAATCCCACTCTATGTATTAGAAAAACCATTTGTAAACAAACACATAAAACGCAATCTCAAAATAATCAGCAGATAAAGCCAAAAAATAATGGCTAAAATAAACCTAGACCGTAAAATATGATTAAATTAGAAAAACAAGAAATACTAAAAATTGATTAAAAAAAATCACCCAAACAGAAATAAGTAGAAGAAAGGAATCTTTAGGAGGATGAGAGTACCATGGAATAAACGTTGGTGAGCCTTCTCCGTTTCGAGTTCAGTGGAGAGGAGGCATCAACGACCATCAGAGATTTCAGTAAGCGAAGTGGAGAATGAAACAATTGTTTTGTTCCTCGGATTTGTTGTGTCTTGTTCTACACCCACTGTGTTCATATTTCATTGTGTTTTTTGAGTTTCTATTTCAATACAAGGCCAATTATAACAAACAATAATACATGAGAAGGGAACCTAGAAACAACCGTTATTTTACAATGAACAGATTTCATATTACAGGCATCACAGACCTACTAACAACCAAACTAGAGTGCATAATGTCATTTACAGGCACTGGTATGGAAAAATTCAATCTGAATCTTACCATTACAAGATGAATTAGAGAAACATATTAGGTCATGAGGTGACAAAAACATTGGAAAACATCCAGGGAATTCAGAAATTCCAAGAGAACAAAGCCAATGAAAGAAGCTAGAAAAAGCCAATGAAAGAAGCTAGAAAGGGGTTGTGAATATCAATTCATGAAAGAACTCCAAAAGATGTGCATTGGTGAAACATGGAAGGCAGTCTCTTCATAAACCATAACCCACCTATAGAACCCTACTCCTAATGGGATTTTTTGCAAACTTTTTTAGTGGGATTTTTTCAAATTACAAGTTACAAATTCTTTCAAATAACCTGTGCTACATGTGCATTTTTACACTTAAATCAAACAAATATAAATGATCCTCTATTGTTTTCCTCATCAATATAGGTAGATAAAAAATCAAAATATTGAGAAAATGAAAATTAAATAGAACAGTAAAGATTGCATAGAAACTGGACAAATTACTGAGCTAGTCAATCACTATTTGGCTTTACGAAATACCGAGAAAATGCAAACAAATAGAACAAATGATTTGTAATCTGCATATTCAAATTCGAACTGTCATTATCTGAAGGCAAAATAAAAATCCCCAGCTTACACATGAATCCCCCATCACGATGAGCCCTAACTTGGAATCAAATCAACATATTGTTAACAGAAATTCGAAAAAGAAAAATTTGAAAATAAAAAAGTGTTGGCCGAAGAAATTAATTACCAAGTGGTATTCAAGGTTCTCACTGCCTCTTAGAAAATTGAAAGCAAAGCAACAAATCATTCGGGTTGAATTAGAATGGTTTCATCTGAAAATGTGATGTTAGGAAATTTAGGATTACAGTTCACCTTGTGGGGCTTAGGTATTTTTTAATCAAGGAGTGAGAGAATGAGAGAGAGAGAATGCTGAGCAATGAGGAGAAATGGAGAATGTGGGTGTGCAAACCAAAGAACGTGTGCGAACTGTGTCTCCAACTTGCGAGCTGCAATGCGAAGTGCAATAAACTAAGCTAAATTAGTGTATTAGATAGTCAAGGTGGGCAAGCTTACGGGTAAACTCAGTCAGCCCCAGCCAACTAACAGGGCCTTAGTGGGTTGGGGGCAAACATAGCCCCTCATCAAGGTGGGCCAACAAATGGGGAGACTTGCAAAGTGGGACTTGAGGGCCAGCCCACTAAAGTGGGGCTGTTTTGCCGGCTCTACTGGTTCTGTTCGATGAGAGTCTTCATTTGACACATGATATCACAAAGCTGGTTCAACAGCATTCCAGCCAGGTTCGCAGTTGAAACCCGTCACTGCCCACCTGTTTTCCAGCCATACCTCAATCCCACCCTTCATTGATGAATGATGACGAGCCTACAAAGCACAAACCCAAACTTTGTCTCAAACCATCACTATCGACTGGGACTTTCGAGCTGTCAAAGTGAGCCATTCCGGCTCAACCGAGTTGGCCCACCATGGGTCACAAGTCAAAATGAGAAACCTAGGCTGGCTCACTTTAGTAGTGAGCCGAAACAATGTCAACCTGGCTCAACCCATTTGAGCAAGTGGATTAACGGATTGGCTCACCAAAAAATAAAAAAAATAAAAAATAAAACCTATCAAGCCTACTAATTAATGTAAAAATTAAAAAATTACACCAAATAGAAAAAAAAATACATACACCTCACATGATACAATGCAGGAAAAATACACAGAGAAGGCTATATTAAAACCAACCCAAGGCTCCAAGCCTTCATCATTCATACCAACAGAACAAGGCACACTGCTTGAGGCTTTAAATTCCTACTGTTGCAGTCCTCACTAGGAGTGGGCATGCGTAGGTTCATGGAAGATCTAAACCTAAACCACTTCAAACTGGTTCTTTTGTCCATAAACTGAACCGAAGCAGTTTAGAACTAGCATAATCAGGTGCATAAATTTTAACAGTTAACTGGTTCAAAAGACTAAACCAGATTTAAACTGTTTGAAAATTGGTTAAAAACTAGTTCAGAACCGGTAAACTGGTTTTAAATCGGCTTGAAACCCGTGAAGCAGTTTTTAATATCTTTAAACTTGTTTTTTTAATGAATAATCAGTTTTTCAACTGTTTTTTTAGACCTGAGGCACCATTCTTAAGCAACAGAGGGCAAGAGCATGATTCATCAATTACACAGAAAGTATCCTTTTGTATAAATAGCTATTTTTTCCAGTACAACTTGCTGAATAAGCTCATGATGACACTACTTAAAATTTCAAATTAAAAAAACAGCAAAATCAAATTATTGAACATAGATGGATCACCTATCAGTATAAGAATTCAGTGCCTTGCTCTCACCAACTTATGAGTAAACAGTTCTAACTTATGCAATGCCCTATGCATATTGCAGATAATAGAGATCAATGGCATCCCATTTTTCTAAGGTAATGATTATAGAAATCAGAGAAAAAGAAAGCAATTTTGGGCAAAAGACTCATGACTCTTTGATATGAGGCACTGAAGCCTGTAAGGATATAAGCACACATCTGTTAATCCAGGGAACAAAATAGAAATTGCAAATATGATCTTCTAACTTGAAAAAACCATTACTTCAGTTCATATTCTAAAAGCATGGTAGCATAGCATCACATGTCCTTGAATGCAAGGTAAGATAATAAGACCATTCATTCCATTTTTAAGAACATGAAATCTGCAATTAACTACCATAACCTGTGGCCAACTAACAATCAAAAGGAAAGTTATAGCCACGGCCAATTTGAGATCAAATTAGGAAAACTTGACTCCAAAATACAAAGTCTAATAACCAGCAATGGGACATTTTCATCCATCCTTATATGAAATCAAGCTGATCTAGTACAACAGAACTATCAAAAGATTAAGAATAATGACTGCAGTTCATATCTAGAAGCAGATTACAGTATTACTGTTCGAACACAGTTGCAAAGTTACAACAGGATTTCCTTCCACATTTTCAGAATCAACAACAGTCCAATCTATATTCTTAAAGTAATATAACCAATGCAAACTGACAATGCCTCACATAAGCGAAAATCAATATTTCAATCCAAAAAAAAAAAATTATGACTGGACTATGGATTGCTTAAACACCAAAAACCACACCAAGACTATAGCAAGTTACCAGCAGTGACTCAATTCTTAAAGCAGACTAATAAATGAATAAAACTTCAAGCACTAAAACATGGAAGATGATTCAAGGCAAGGAAATATCACTTAATGATCCCAAATCCCGAGAGCTACTTGCTCAATTGCCCCTAATTTCTTAAAAAGTAACAAACAATTCAGATTGAAGTTACTGTGCATTCATGCTTCCAAAACCTTCATGATGATATCATGTGTGTACCAAAAATATCACACCATTTATTAAAGAATAGTTCCAAATTTCAATACACGTGATATCCATCCAGAAGACTGATCAAGACACAGCTGGTCTGCAATTAAAATGAGAATATGGATCATCACTTAAAAATAAAAATAAGATGAATCAACAATACTTTACCCTGAAGAGGAAGAAGGAAGCAAGAACCTCGATCTCAGAGAAGAGACCTTGGTAGTCGCGGGTCGGACAAAAATTTCGGCGAAATTGGGAATTTGGGTTCTGAGGTCACGTCGAGTGACCGAGGAAAGGAGATGACAGGGATGTGTCTGCTTCATTATAAATCGATTCAACAAGAATCGGAGCAAACAATTTTTTTTTTTGGACCCGATAAATTGGAAGGAAAGACCCCAACCAAAGGCAAGACCAGAGCAAGTTCTTGCAACCCCAAACCAGAACACAGATGCAAACATCATAAAAGGGTAAAATACACCCCAAATCCTAAAAAGCGATTAATACCAATTCAAACAAAATAATGAATCGACGAAAACCGCTTCATGATGTTTCAATGGCATAAATAGCATAAAAAATAAAAATAAAAAAACACCAATCTCGGATAGTTAAGGGCCAACTGCAGAGGGGAAATAAGAAGAAAAACAGAGGGAGAAAGATGAGCTTAGCACTGCACACACCTGACCTGAGCACGCGACGGCCGACAACAACAATTGAGCGGCGACGAACGGCGGGCAGCACGGCGTTGCGGGCGGTGTCGTCCTCTGGCAATGGGCGCCTGAAGGAGGAGAAGAAGAAACTACAAGATGCAGCAACCCTAGGCTGCTTCATCCATCATTCTCGGTTTCCAATCCTAGGCTGCAATACGGCAGCGTTTTAGGCAAAAAATTAAAAACAAAAAAAAAAAATTAAAAAGGTAAGTTACACTCAACTGACACTCTCATTTGTCCACTTAACATTTATATCCCCTTATCTAAATAAAAACAAACGATAATTAATGAAAAAAGTAAATTTACTTTTATACCATTTACTAATTTATCAACCCAAACCATATAAAGTACAAACCCACTTGACTCCCTTACCAGCACACACCCTATTATCGAAGGCATCAGCGCCGCTGTGACAATCCCGCCTCTAATTGCCATCGCCTTCTCCGTCATCCTCTTCGTTCATTCTCTCTTCCCGCCTCCAGCCTTTTACGGTCGTGAACGAAACCGCAAAGGGAACATAACCCAACTGCCATCGCCCTCTCCGTCATCCTCTTCTACATCTGGAACTTCGACAGCCATCGTTCAGCCTCTCTATTCACCATTCACCATTGCTTTCTTCACTGTAAACATAACCATGTTCAGTCACAAAAAAAACCCAAAAGGGAAGATCCAAACTGGAGCTTTCATTCTTGTCGTGACTTTTGAAATGTTTTCCTATTGTCGTGACTTTCCTTTGAAACCCTTTCCTATTGTTACAGAAGAAAGGTTGATTAATTTTTTTTTTTTTGAAGGGACATGGAGCTTAATATCTCAAGGGCACATGTCCATAGACAGGTTTGGTGTGGCCTCTGGATCCTCGAGACTCGCCCGTATTGCCAGGAAGGCCTTACAAGCATGAAAAACCCTTTTATATGCAAATCAGGTGAACTTTAGGACCACTATAGTGAGTATGTGTTGATCCTCCAGGGGAGCACGGGGCAACTTGACCGCTATAGCAGGATCAGTGGGTAGAAACAGTGTCAAACGATATCGTTTCACTTAAGTGATCCTCTAACCCCTTTATATACCCCAAACTGGATTTTTCATCCCAAAATCGAAACCCTTATTCTCCAAACCCTTTCCTACTCTCTTCCACCCAATCCAACCTCTAAATCCTTCTCTTTCCAAAATCAAGGTAAGTGATTTTATAGGTTTTTGTTATTCCTTTCTTCTCCATCTTATATCTTAAAGTATGTGTTTTGTTGTTTTTCTCATTGTTGTCAAATAGGGGTGCTCCCTAATGTTGTTAGAGTTAGATTAAAGCTATCTAGAGAATATTAGAGTTTGATCTAAAGTTTATGGTTATTATAGCAGACGTTGGTGTCATCCCTCCTCCCGAAGCTTAGTTGGTGATAACACCATCCTTTTTCCTCCTCCAGGTGAGTGGGTTTCATCTTGTAATCTTTATACTGATCATTACAGTTATTTTCTTTAGAGTTTAGCATGAATGCATGATTTAGAGACTATTTCTATAATACCCTAGTTGTAACTAAAAATGTTAGAAAATTTTTCGAACCAAGAAAAGTGCCAGATACCTTTATTTGTTGTTCCGAATTATGAATTTCGTTAAGTCTAGACCCTACACGCCCTTGGAGGGCTATATGATAAAACCATTTTCTTGGGACCAAAAGTCCTGGTAATTGTTCCCTAGAGAAAAATAAGTTAAAGAGTGATTTTTAATGAATTTTACGAAATCTTTAAACCTTTCGTTTTTAGCCCAAAAGTTTATAAAACCTTCAAGATTTTTGAATTTGAACTAAAACCCAAAAATTAGATTTTGATTTGTTGGGATTTTGATTTTTCTAATATTTTATTTGAATCCAAATGGAAGGTATTTCCTTATTTACATTTAAGTTTTAAAGTTACCTGATTAACTTAAAATTAAGAAATGTAAATAATTTGGCTTCCTGAGACCCTGCGACCAGAGAGTAAGGCGTGCGCAGCTGATAGGGGACCGCTGAGTCAAAGTTTTATAAAAACCTCCCCATTTCTGGTCCAAATCATTCTAGACACACTCCACCCCTCTCCAGAGAAATACAAATTCCTCACCTCCTAACTCCATTTCTTCACCATTTTCTCAATCTAACTCCATTTTTTCTTCCTTTTAAGAGTTCAAGGTATGTATAGTTGTGGATTTTGCTTCTTTATCTCCCAATTTCTCATGATTCTAGAGGTTGGATTTAGTGTTCTTCATGTTTTCTTGCCATGGTGCTCCTTCATGAAGGTTAGAGTTAGATTTGAGTATCTAGAGGATGATTTAGAGTTTTATTGCCTCTATGTCAGATATTACTGTCATTTCCACTCTCAAGTGTCCTGTTGGTGCCTCTCGTGCATTCTACCCCTCCAAGTGAGTAGGTTCGTATTCTAATCTTTATGTTATTCATTATAATTATTTTCACAAAAAATATGATTTACTGCTTGATTTAGAGGATTATTGTATAAGGATTTGAGGTTCCTGCTATTATATGTTTTAGAATTCCTGATTTTAGAGCATGTGACATGGTTTTGATAAAACTTATGGGACCATGGTTTTTATACCGATTTTATGAGAACTGATGATGTATGTAACGTTAGAGATTTTTTTATGATTATTTTGATAGATTCTGGAACTAGTTTATGCATATGATATAGTTTTATAACCAAATATGTAGTTTAGAGAAGAGAATAGAATTGTGATTGTAAAACTTTGCTATTTTGAGAATATGATATTAAGTTTTCTAGTTATGAACAACTTGATAGTTGGAATGTTGGTTTGGATGGTTAATCAAAATGTTTTAGAACATGAATCTTCATAAGATTCAGAACATGACAGCTACATATCCTGGGCTTCTGAAACCATAAATGTCTACAAAGGGTGATCCCTTAGACAGGATTTCATAGCCACAATTATGCTAAGGTTAACCTTTAGAATTAGCAGATTCAAAGCTCAGGAACTAAAAAGGTTTTAAGGGTTTATAGTGAGTATGTGTTGATCCTCCGAGGGGGAGCACGGGGCTTTACCGCTATAGCAGTGTCAGTGGTAGAAATAGTATCAAATGATGTCGTTTCACTTAAGTGATCCCCTACCCCCTTTATATACCCCAAACTCAGGATTTTTCATCCCAAAATCGAAACCCTTCTTCTCCAAACCCTTTCCCACTCTCTTCCACCCAATCCAACCTCTAAATCCTTCTCCTTCCAAAATCAAGGCAAATGATTTCATGGGTTTTTGTTATCCCTTCTTCTTCATCTTATATCTTAGAGTATATGTTTTGTTGTTTTCCTCATTGTTGTCAAATATGGATGCTCCCTAATGTTGTTAGAGTTAGATTAAAGCTATCCAGAGAGTATTAGAGTTTGATCAAAGTTTATGGTTGTTGTAACGCCCCAACTTTTACTGTAATTTTTACTATCGTTTAGAAATTACCGAATTACCCTAGGTAATTTTTCATATAATTAGACCGAACAATCCTCAATAAAGGAATATAACATTAGAAGAAAGGTCAGGAGCAATTCGTGCGAAAGTTGCAAACCCCGATTTTTTAAACGTGTAAAATGACCAAAATGTCCATGAGGTTATTTTACTCAGAAATAAGGATCGTGGGCCCCACCTATCCTCAAGAGGATGTTTTGATGATAATAAGGGATTATTTGTGTTATGTGTGTTAATAGAGGAGAAGAATCCTAATTTTGAGCTTGACGCGAAAATGACCAAAATGCCCGGCCGTTTTAAATCCGATTTGCGTGTTGACTGAACCCGAACCTCACTAAAATGTTTTAAAACATGTTTTTAAGTTATGATTGTCCATTGGTTAAGCTCGGTGGCCTCGGTAGTTTTGAGCGAAATGATCATTTTGCCCCTATCTTTGTGCAGTTTTGCGAATTTTGAGATTTTCAATTCGTCTAATGAAACCTAAGCAATATTAGACTCAAATTAAAGCTTATTAAATTCTAATTATTAATCTAGAGTCAAAATTATTTATTTAGATTGATTAGAACCCAAAATTGCTTAAAAACACTCAAATTGCTTACTAATTCACCTAAGCCCTTGATCGTAAATTCTCTAATTTGCAAGAATACCTTACCTACACCTAAATAATACATGGAACACACAAATTTCCTCTTCCATGGGCTGTAATGGATGAAATTATTGGTCTATAATGCATCAGAAAATTTGTCAAAGAATGCACAAAAATCAAGGTATGAAAACAAGGAACCATGAAAACATGATTCCATGTTTTAAGCCACCAAACAAAATGATTTTTCTTCCTTGTTTCCTCCTCAAATTTGGTCAGACTTTCCTCCTTTTCTTGTCCATTTATGAGCTTCAAAATATTCTATAAATAGGCATACTTGAGGAGTGTTAGCAGCCTTGAATCATAGTTACACATTTCTAGTTTTTCCAAAGCTCAAAAGCTCTCATTCTTTCCTCCCTGGGCCGAATCCTTAGCATCAGTTTTTCAAGGAGATTTTCTTTCATTTCATTCAAAGAAACCAAGTTCTCTTCCTTTCCTTCAAAACAAATTAGGTAGGGAGTTGTTTTTAAGCTTAATTCCAAGTATTGATAAGTGTTGTTCTTGGTTAAAAATGATGATTTTATGTACTTTCTCCTTGCTTCATATTTCGATTTTCCTTCTCCTTTTCTTCTTGTATATTTCGGCCTTGTGGCCTTTGTAATGATGAGACCATGGTTTGATGATGAGGTTCTTGAGTGTTGGTTGCAAAGCCTTCACAAGTTAGACCTCTAAAACTTGAAGGTTTCATTAGTTTTCAAAGTTTTGAAGCAACTATGTTTTTATGATGAAGGTCTTGAGTTTAGAACCTCAAAAATATATTGACACTTATGTTTCATTTCTTGTTAAGTTTTGTTTTTAGTTTAAAATGATGTTTAACAATTTTTCACTTCTAGATGACTCTTAAACTTCTCATTTTTCTTGCCATTTGATTTCGGCCTCAAGGCCTAAGAAAGTTTTCTATGATAGCTCAATAATGAAATCTCTAAAGTTCACTTTGTCTTGCTAAGATATATATTGGGTTGAAATTATAATTCTTTTAAAGTCTTGAAGGAGCTCTAGTAAAGAAATAAAAATGAACTTGCATCCATATTTAAGTTTATGCCTTGCACATCATGTTTACTTTTAACGTCATCATTAAATTCTCAAGAATAAATAAATGAACTTGCATACCTCATGTTTAAATTCCCAAGCTTGCATTTCATGTTTATGTTTCAAGTTGTCACTTAATCTCTAAAGATAATAAAAAAGCTGTATCTCATATTTATTTTATGCTTTCACTTTATTTTATAATGACTAAAAGAATCAACGTATGACATGTTTATGTTTATGTCATCACTTAAAGATCCTAGAGCTCAAAGACTTGCCCAAGTATAACAAGCAAAGTTGGAACCATGGTAATAAAAACTCTAAAGCTTTCTTGAGATTATTGGAGTCAAAGAATTCATTCTTTAAGAAGTCTTGAGTTTGGAGCTTAATAAGATGTAATAAGAGTTCTCTTCTCCCTTCACCGGTCCAGTGTGGACTACGCCGCTCCGGTTTCTTAAGATTCTTCTCCCTCCACGGGTTCTGTACTACGCCTCCAGTTTCTTGCACCATGTTTATATTTCAATCCTTGCATCATGTTTAATTTTCAAGTCAACACCTTGAATCTTAAAGATAAAGAAATGGATTTGCATATCATGTTTATAATTCCAAGTTATCACCTTATAATGACAAGATTAAAATGAGGTTACATAGCATGTTTATGATTCTAAGATATCACATAAATCTCTTAAGCTCAAGACTTACTCCTTTTATCTTAAGTAAAAATTCTAATCATGAATATTCTTTCAATATATAAATCGGCCTCATGATTAAGGTAGGCCTAAAGTGATTTTAAATAGCTACTGATTTAGTTCTATAATTCCTTTCAAGATTAACAAAGAGCATTAGTTTCTAAAAGAGTTTTGAGGTTTTGCAAGGATTTTACGGGAAACCAGTATCTTACGTACACTTAAAATGTGATTTGATGTAATTATGTGAGGTTCATGATTCAGTAACTGATCTGAGTTTACTACTAGTGTATGATGATGATTTAATATGTTTGAAGTTGTGATTATTATGTTTAATAATGAGGGAACAATTCTATGCATGTTAGAAGAAAAACTAGCTACATAAATAAACCGTAAAGCTAGGTTAATACTAGTCTTTGATCTCTTTAAGTTGATCCACTACCAAATATGTTTTGGTATGTTATAATTCTGCCTAAGATTGGTTAGTCATGAAAATCTGGTAACAATTAGTATAGGATTGACCCGAACACTAAAAATGAAACTAGCATCTAGAAAACCGTAAAAGCAAGATTTCAAGAACTTTAGAGAATGAAATTTATGCATTATGTCCAGAACCTTTAGTGGCCTTAAAAACGAGATTTTATTATGTTTAGATAAGGGGCAATGATTCATAATTGGTTTAGTAATTAATTTTAGTATCATAGGGAAAGCGGAACGAGAAAGGGTTAAAAATGTAACTTCTAGCACACGTAAAACCTTAAGAACAACTTACTGTCTATGCTACCCCATATAGTCTAATAATATTCTTAAGGCTTATAATTGATGGTATAAATCCCTTATATGCATAAGAAATTAGTTTGATAATTAAGGTTACCCAATTTTAGAGTTCAATTATTTAAGGGAGCTTTACTGAGAATTTTAGATGACATCTTTTGATGCTTTGGAATGTCAGTTTATATGATGATGTAATGCCTATTGAGAATTTGATATTATTCAATGATTTCATGGCTTGCATGTTATAGTTGTTGTTGCAAACAATGAGAATATTCATGCATTCTGATGATTATGATATAACATGCAAAGACTTAATGGTGACTTAAACTTATGAGGAAATGATCATTTGGACCCATCAGACTATAGGTGGTGAAAATGTGATCTTGAGAAAATGATCCTTTGGACCCATCAGACTATAGGTGGTGAAAAGGTGATTCTTGCCCCCTAGCCCGTTCTCTCAAAAGGGTAGAGTTGGGATTTTAACTTATCAAAAGGAATAAGTATATGCTAGTGACGACTAGTAAGGTATGAACTCATAACCTAGATTACTCCCAAAAGGGTGGAGTATAGGGTTGCCTAGGAAAATGATGATGAAAGTAACTTTAAGTCACCTAAGAAACTAAGTAAATGCATTATGATGTTCTGCCATGCATAGTATTTATGAGATGATGATGAGAAATATGAAGTTCTGCTATGCATAGTATTATGAAATGATGATGAGGAATATGATGTGGTTTTATGCATAACTATGTTATTATATATGAAAGGAAAAGTTCATTATAAACATGACATGCTAAGCTTATGATGCATTATAAGACGCATGATTAAAACGACGACCTCGGTAAAGTATATTTTCGAACTTAATAAATCAATTTTAGCATGCTCACTATTTCATAATAACCCCGAGGTTCCTGGGGACAATGATGATGACACAATGCATATGAGGTGAGTACCCTACTGAGATTCTTTTATAAGTTTCTCATTCCCTCTTTCTTTCTTTCCATCTCGTCTTCAGAAAGTGATGGTGATGTTCGTGATTCCCGTTGATGCTCTCACCTGGTAGATGTATGTGATCTTGTGAACCAGCTTATTATCCTTGAAGAATGTATTGCTAGACCTTGAGTGTGAACTCAAATATCTATTCCTATCTCTGGAGTGTTATAAATAGGTGCCGTTAATAGATGTTTTTCCATCCATATATTATTTATGTTTTGTTCGATTGCCTACATCTAGCTTAACTCTGGGTAGACAAAATGTCTATGTGATATGTAATTATGGATGTCATATGATGGAGCCAATATGATGTGTTCTTCATGATATGTCTGTTCGTTTTCTGCTTTATCCCGATTATCGTTCACGTTATGCGCGGCTCACGTTTTCAATTATGTTTAAAAAAAAATGGCTCGTAATTTCACTAAGTATTTTCAAGGCATGATTAAAGAACTGAAGCAAAGAGTAAAGTCTAGTAATTAATCAGATACGACCTAGGCATATTGGGTTAATTATTTGGGTGTTACAGTTGTTATGGACGTTGGTGTCATCCCTCTTTCCAGAAGCTCAATTGGTGTTAACACCATCCTTTTTCCTCCTCCAGGTGAGTGGGTTTCATCTTATAATTTTTATCCTCATCATTACAGTTATTTTCTTTAGAGTTTATCATGAATGCATGATTTAGAGACTATTTCTATAATACCCTAGTTTTAAATAAAAAGGTTAAAAAAAATTTTGAACCAATTGCCAGATACCCTTATTTGTTGTTTTGGATCCTGAATTTCGCTAAGTTTGGACCCTACATGCCCTTGGAGGGTTATATGATAGAACCATTTTCTTGAGACCAAAAGTACTAGTAATTGTTCCCTAGAGAAAAATAAATTAAAGAGTGATTTTTAATTAATTTTACAAAATCTTTAAACCTTTCGTTTTTAGCCTGAAAGTTATAAAATCTTTGAGATTCCTGAATTTGAACTAAAACCCAAAAATTAGATTTTGATTTGTTGGGATTTTGATTTTTCTAATATTTTATTTGCATCCAAATAAGAGGTATTTCCTTATTTACATTCTTGTTTTAAAGTTAATTAACTTAAAATTAAGAAATGTAAATAATTTGGCTTCCTAGACTGCCAGCGATCAGACAGAGAGTAAAGCGGTGCGGCAGCTAGATAGGGCTGCCAGGCGGTCAAAGTTTTATAAAAACCCCCATTTTGGTTCATTCAGACACACTCCACCCCCTTTCCAGGAGAGATACAATTCCTCACATCCCAACTCCATTTCTTCACAATTTTCTCAATCTAACTCCATTTTTTCTTCCTTTAAGAGTTCAAGGTATGTATAGTTATGGATTTTGCTTCTTTATCTCCCAATTTCTCATGATTCTAGAGGTTGGATCTAGTGTTCTTCATGCTTTCTTGCCATGGGGCTCCTTCATGAAGGTTAGAGTTAGATTTGAGTATCTAGAGAATGATTTAGAGTTTTATTGCCTCTATGTCAGATATTACTATCATTTCCACTCTCAAGTGTCTTGTTGGTGCTGTTCTCGTGCATTCTAGCCCTCTAGGTGAGTAGGTTCGTATATGTAATCTTTATGTTATTTATTATAATTATTTTCATGAAAAATATGATTTCCTGTTTGATTTAGAGGATTATTGTATAAGGATTTGAGGTTCCTGCTGGATTATATGTTTTAGAACTCCTGATTTTAGAGCATGTAACATGGTTTTGATAAAACTCATGGAACCATGGTTGTTATACCGATTTTATGTAGAATTGATGGTGTATGTAACTGTTAGAGATTTTTTTATGATTATTTTGATAGATTCTAACTAGTTTATGCATATGATATAGTTTTATAACCAGATATATAGTTTAGAGAAGGTGATTGTAAAACTTTGCTATTTTGAGAATATGATATTAAGTTTTCTAGTTATGAACAGTTTGATAGTTGGAATGTTGGTTTGGATGGTTAAACAAAATGTTTTAGAACATGAATCTTCATAAGATTCAGAAATTTGATGGCTATATATTTTGTAGGCTTCTGAAACCATAAATGTCTACAAAGGGTGATCCATTGGACAGGATTTCATAGCCAGTTGTGCTAAGGTAAACTTAGAATCAGAAAAATTTAGAAGCTCAGTAAACTAAAAAAGTTTTAAGGGTTTTTATATTCATTTACAATAGCTACAAAGAAACAGGTTGCATGTTAACGCAGTAAATTTGTTAATCTTGGTACCAAGTATGCCTAGGCTAGAGATTCTAGAGAAATTGTTGACACACTAAAGACGGCGATACGTAATGCCCAGGTGGAACCAGAGGTTATTATACAAAGATTACTGTTTCTCTAGAAGCTATTACACTATGAGCTTATATGATTTCAGATATGAAAGTGAATTGAGAAAATTGCTTTTGAGTTAGCAGAGTGGTAATTTGAATATATAACTATATATATGTATACTTTATTGCGTAAGACTTTTTTTGTATTACTAATGTTATTATGATTTTATACATTATTCTTTGATGTCCCATGAAGGGGTTCCAGGTGAGGACTCACTCATTGAGTTTTGGTATCAGAACTCATCCATCTCCTTCCTCTTATGTTTTTCCTGATAAGAACAATGGCTATAGATTCTACTCAGCCTTTTCCTCTTAGTTTAAGGTGAGTGCCAGCTTGGCTTCACTTGGGGTGGAGCATGCATCCTTGTTCATTTAGAGTGCTCTAGTACATTGCAGGAGGATCCTGACCACACTGCATGATTTAGATTTTGCATATATATGTTGTGCTAGATTGTATTATAAGATTTTGCTACTTATAGAGGTTTGTTTATGAATTCAACTTTAGAAAACGGATTATGAAACTAAGACTTGATTATTTGGACAATTTAGATTATTTGGAACTTTAAAGAATAGGTGATTTGTATGTAGAAAAGGAAACTTTGTTTTGAACAATTTATAAGTTCCTGTGCATATAAAGCAACAGGTCACGAGGTTTACGTGGGGATTTCTTCACGTGCCGGTCACGTGCCTAGGTTGGGTCATGACAATTTCAGAGAGACTAGAGATTATTAATGATTTTAGTAAGTCTATGGAACTATGATTTTCAAACAAGCATGAGAGATGTTTTAATGCAAACTTGTGGGACCATTATTGCTAAAATGAGTTTATGAAGAGTTAGAGTATGATTATGATTATTTAGAGAATTTATGACTTCCATGATGATATCTAGAGTATTATATTTTATATAATAGAGATTGAATTCAGAGAGAGCCTAGTACAAAGATTAGAGAGATTAATTAGTTTTATGATTTAGAGACTAAGCGGCAGCTATAGAGAGATAGACGTGAGTTAACGGCTAAACTCTGATCGTTAACCTTGGTACCAAGTTGTCCTTAAGGACAATCTCACGAGGAGAGATGGAACCTAGTTAGGTGTTCGATTTAGATCCTTGAAGGATCACGAGAGAGAATTTGTTATGTCATGGTTGACATGCATAACTAGAAAATATATTGTTATATAATACATAACTAGAGATTTCCTATTTCTTTATTAGAGTCCTGATGTTTGTATTTTCAGAGATTATTGATTTCAGAGTTGTTATGTATGAATATGTTAAAATGATTTCAGAGCTTCTTGCGTTGATTATATATATATACCTATCTTGTTGATTGTCCCACAAGTGGATTTCGAGTGAGGGCCTACTCATTGAGTTTTAAATGAAACTCATCCCTTTCCCTTTTCCATGACAGATACATTAGCTCCTTGGATTCTTCTCAGCCTCCTCCTCCCCAATAGTAGAGATATCCAGTTGGTGAGCTTCACTTCGGAGTAAAGTGCCTTTTTTTTAATTTTGTATCAAGATAGAGTGCTCCAGTATTGTTGCTGAGGATCGCAGACCACAAAGATAGATTTGTATTGATTTATCATGGTTATTTTGTATTTACATGATTATAGATTTCATAGCTATTTTGTCCAGAGAGCAACTCATGCATTTTATATTCCAGAAACGATTTAGAGTTTAATTGTGCAATTGTTATTCATGATGATTGATTTCCAAAGAAAAGATATCTATGTTAGAGATGAATTTATATTTTAAAGATGGATTTTATTATTTTATATGCATATAGGGAGACTCAAGAGGTCATGAGACTTACATGGGGATAGGTTTTCTCATATGGGTCACGTTCCCTAGTCGGGTCATGACAAGGGCTCACACATTTGGATGTTGCCCCAGGCAACGTGGCTATTAATATGCCTAGTAATTTACAGAGCCTGAGGTTGGTATTATTTCTAACTTATGTAGGCGCGGGTAAAAAATGAAGAGGGTTTTACAATTAGTGATTCTAATAGTGAGTGGTAGCAAAACCCTGAGCATGAGAAGGATCCTGATCCTGAGTATGATGTAGAACAAGAGAATGAAAATGAAAATGAGTGTATTGAATTTAGCTACCATGAGGAGATGCATGATTCAATTGTTAGTGCTAATTCTGAAAATGATATGTAAGATGTTTATGTTAATAGAGGAATGATGGGTGAAAAGTTTCAAAGAACTGCGATAGTAGGGTTTATGTGGAATAAAGTATGATTTTTGTAGATGTCTATGAATTTAGAGAAGCTCTTAAAGACTTTACAATCCAAGAAGGGTTTGAGATTGTTAGGGTTAAGAATGAGAAGTTTAGAGTTACTACTAGTGCTGCGAAAGGTTGTAAATGGCGCATTCATGCATCACCTGCACTTGATGGATACACATACAAGATAAAGTCATATAATCCTAAGCATGAGTGCATGAGAACCACAAGAACTCTAATGCTAAAGTCATAAATTGCAATCCAAGTTGGTGGCTGATCCTAATATGTCATATGCTAGTATAAAGGCTAAGTTGCTTGAAAAATATAGGCTAAAGCCAAAAAAAATACGATGCAATTGTATTGTGCAAGAAGAAGGGTGAGGAAGCAAAATGAGGGGAGCTATGTGAAATCATATGACAAGCTTGCAGCTTGGGTTAAGCTTGCAAGGGAAACAAATCCTGGATCTTTGATTAAAATGCAACTAGATGGTATGATTCAGGAAACCCTTTGTTTAAGAGGTTTTTTGTTTGCTTTGATGCAATGAAGAAAGGGTTTGTTAAAGGTTGTAGACCTTGGTTTGGGATTGACAGTTGCCACTTAAAGGGTAAATTTGGAGGAGTTCTTCTTTCTAATATAGCGATTGATGGCAATAAAGGACTATTCCTAATTGCTTTTGTTGCAAGTTGAAAAGGAGAACTTGGATAGCTGGAAATTCTTTCTAAGGCTATTACATGAGGTGTTATCATCAGTTTCAGAATGGAAGGAGGATCCATTGACCACAATGAGTGACATGCAAAAGGTATTCCCAATCTTTAGTTCTAGTGGGTACTGCCGTCTTATTTTCAACTCGGTTCCTTCCTTTTCAACAATCCTTCAACAGGTAGGAAGAGATATCCTGGTTAAAAGTTCATTGGAAAATAAAAAAAAAACAAAAGGAAGAGGTAGGAAGAGGGAGGATGCACAGAACATGGGTGCAAATTGGGGGGAGGATGCACAGAACTTGTCCTGTGAAAATATCATTATTTAGTTAAAAAAAGGACATTATGGTCTTTTAGAATTATAATGGTCATCAATATTTACATCTATGCCATTAAAACCCAAGACCTATTTAACAGCACTATTATCAGGGGAGGTCAGTGTAGGCTTTTACAAACCTCAGGAATCTCTGCTTCAAAATTTGAAAATAGAGGGGTGTCTGTTACATTCCAACAAACCTCAGAGGAGGTGAGTGTAATTTACTCAAATTAAAAATAACAACGAGAAGTGCTAAACTCCTTGACCGATGGAACCAAGCTGATTCACCAGTTTTTTGATTTTGACCAGTTTAGCGATTTAAGAGACATGAATGGATCAGCTTGGTGTCTAGTTCTTAGTTGAACTAGTCTACTGGTAGTCTAATCTAATTTTCTCTCTTATGGTTTAACTCTTTAAGCCTCTTTTGAAAAAAATAGGATTTTTTTTTGTTTTTTTACGGATGGTTTGGTTTGAAATTGGGTTTTGTGTCTTGGTTAATTTGAATAGGCCTACTATGTGACTCTATCACTTTTACTTATTCTTTTACACTTGCACACATATACAACATTGATTCTATTTATAACCAAAAGGTCCTTAATATCCAAGACGGATTTTTTTAAATCCTAACAGATTTTCAAATTTTAACATATTTTAAATATCCTAACATACTTCATGTATCCTATCAAACTTCGCATATCCTAACAGATTTATCATATCCTAGTAGAATTTATATATCCTTAATTTAACTATTCTAAAATCTAATGATAGACATCTAAAGAATATATCTAAATAAATCGTTATTCCATCGAGATATACACACATAAGTCAACTTTTCTAACAATTTTTGCTTGTATTCTTTCCTTCGATTCAGATTCCAAATGACTAGGATAGGGAAATACATAAAATAGAAATGAAAAGGAAGCTTCTCTATTATGACACTTTCTTTAAATCACCTCCAAAAGTTGCATGAACAAAATAAAGAAGAAGCACCTAGGGTATGTTTGGATTGACTTTTAAAAAAAGTACCTTTATTTTACTTTGTTAGTAGAGCTTTTTTTTTTACAAAAAATTATTCTACATTTGGAAAGGCAATTTGATAAATGTTTTTAATTATTAAAAATTACTTGTAAATTTGTTTAAATAAAAATGAACAAAAGAACTTCTTTATAGCCAAATGATATGAAAGGACATGTGTGTTGATGAACTAATGAACCAAATAAGTATATAGGAAGATTTTTCACTTTGTCACAAGAAATCAATCATCACTTTTAGAGCTCATTTTTGTTCTTTTTCAACAAAACTTATCATTTATTTTTCCTTCAAAACCCTTTCTATGTTAAGTTTAATCATAATCATAATTTCTCAGTAAACACAAGTCAGAGTGATGATACCTTAAAAATTAAAAATAACAAAACCCAAGGAATAGATGCACAAGTTGTTGGGTATGGGTGTGGGTGCTCTATATCTCTTGTGAGTAAGAATAGGTGCAAAAAGAAATTTTTGTAAAGATTTGAGAACGAATAAAATTATAATTATAAATAACATCAATGATATTTTTGGAACATAATTTTATTGAAAAACCACTTCTGTTTCTGTTTTTAAGAAGTTGGGCATCACTTGCTTAAAAAGAAGTCGTAAAACATTTTTTATAAAAATCAATAAAATAATTTTTTTCCATAAAAAGAGCCAATCCAAACATGTACCTACTCTAATAAATGGAAACGGGAGATGGCAGAATGATGAAACACAAAAAGCATCATCGATAAACTTGCTTTTTCATATCTTTAAATAGGGAAAATGTAATGCACATACATTTTCAAATTATTATGCACGAATCAGACATTATAACTGGCATATGTCCAATTTGGATTGAAGCGACATGACTCGACACTTAGAGGATGCCAATTCCAAAATGGATGACTCTTGTTAGGAAACGGTGTTCCCTATGTACAACCTCAAAGTTGAAGAAAAGGCTAAATTCAGAATCCTCTACATAGCCACGATTCCGAGTTGGGCCACATTTATGGGTTGTAAACTTGGTTCAATTATTGGGCTAGGAAGGGTCCAAGTTGAAGACCTAATGCCTTGACTAGTCTAATTCAAGTCAACAAATTATATAGTATGCAAAGGAAAATGAGGTAGATCTTCCTATGAACTAGAATGATGAAATGCCTAATAAGTTTCATGATATTGAAGCATGAATTGTGAACTCCAGATCATGGGGTTCTATTCAACGGATTAGTTTAAATCCAAACACCGTAAAATGGAACCCAAGTTGAAATTGTAGGGTACGTACCATTTCCTATCACTAAATCTCAAGCACTCCCTGACTTGAGTGTCATATTCCTTATAGTACACCACCCCTATTGGAGTAACAAAGGTCAAGTAGTAGCTTCTAGAGCTTTGTTCCCAAACAAGTAGCCCGTGCCTCAATATACAAATCCTAAACAATATAAAATGAAATACTAAAAGAATTTTCTTTTAAAAAAAACTCAAGATTTGATGTGTAGTACTTGTAAATCATGGCACATAATTTCTTAATGTTGCTTTATTAGTGAAATTAAGTAATAAACTTAATTGTAATAATTACTATAATTTAGAAACTTAATAATTAGTTGTGATTATTTAAAAAAATTAATTAATAATTAATGGTAATCATTTGCGAGTAAGTAAAAATCTAAAAAATGCTTTTCTATTTCAAATATAAGGGAAAAGAAAGAAGAACAATCTTTACATGGGTTAAGAAAAATTCTATGATTGTCTTTTGTTCATATGTTTGGGCCATAACCATTCAACTTACAACCAATCTGGATCTTATCCTATAGGGTGTTATCCTACCAAATTGCCTATGAATGAGAATAAATCCTTTCATGTCAAAATTTCACTTTCATCCTTAATTATTCTATGTCACATATCTTGTCTAGGTCCCATATTTGAAATCAATTATGAGAGATCACTCATGATAAGATCATGTGAATTTTGACTTAAGAGGATCCATTCCTCCAATGAAGAGTTATGGTGACCACAAAAAGGTAAAAAACATTAATAGCTAAAGTTGATATGGGAAGAAAAATTGGATGAGAGAAGTCCTTTTCTCTCGCCCGAGTAGTATTTGACCAGCCTCTCCAAGCTAAACCTCTAACAAGTAGACAACCCCTCTGTCACATTGAAAGTAGTTATTCACCAGCCTCTCCAAGCTAAACCCGTGACAAGTAGATAACCTCTCCTGTCACATTGAAAATAGTTATTCACCAGCCTCTCCAACCTGAACCCGTGACAAGTAGATAACCTCTCCTGTCACGTTGAAAGTAGTTATTCACCAACCTCTCCAAGCTGAACCCATGATCAGCAAGAACACCTTACCTTCACGTTGCAAATAGTTTTACATTAGCCTCTCCAAGCTATCTCACAATGATCACTACTAGATCAAAGATACAAAGGTTTGTGTTTGGGTTGCCACTCAAACTAACCTATACTTAAGTTTCCTTAAAGTATATAAGAATAACCTGGGATAACTTGAATGACTTCTTTCTATCATTTCTTCACGGGAAGAACATATATCCATTTAAGAACGTAGAAAGAAGATTTTTACAAGTAAGGAAACTGATTACATGATGTGATGAACCTTATAGGATGTGAGGAGGGATTTTCAGAGTTTCCATTCTTGAGTAGCGTCAATCTTTAGTTCATTTGAGCACAATATCTCTATTTATAGAAGGTCTTCCTTGTGACCTGTGCCTTTGATAAATCTTCAGTCTTCTAATCTTCAATCTAAGCTTTATGATGATGAAAGATTTGCAATCATGATTATTGAAGATTGTGTAACATGTTGTCCTTAGAGTTTGCTTGATATCTTCATTTTGAGTGTACTTTCTGATGTCCAGTGCTACTTTCTGAAGTCTCGTGCCTTGGTTTCTTGCTCTTGATTTGATTTTCTTTCATCAGTAAGGCATGTATGCGTACTTTGCATGATATGATACTCACTTTCTATTAGGTTCAATCTCTTTAAAAGAGATAAATTATGTTTTCACATGCAAAGTGAAATTATTCTCGCTTCAAGTCCGTGTTATGCAATCTGGAAATACCCTATGCTATGTCAAGAAACTCAAGATAGACATTAGTCATTCTTTAAATTAGTTTTGTTGTCATTCAAAACACCTTAAAGCTTTCTGAAGGGTTTTGGAGCTAACAATCTCCACTTTTTGATGATAACAAACAAATTTGAAGAAAATCTTTTAAAGAGATGTTTAAAGAAATAAAAAATGAATATGACATGATAATAGCTATTCTTTCAGAGTAGCATATGCCGTAACTTTCAGGAAGTTCTTTTTTTTAAGGCATGATATGGATAGGTTCAAAAACATTTTATGGCCTTAAGTAACTTAAATCAGAGCTATTTTGGTTGTAAAGGAACCTTCTGAACATGCTCAAAGTTATGTCTAAGATGTATCAGAGTGATATTGAAACGATTTCTTTGTTTAAGTCCTTTTTACACAACCACTCTTGATTTTCAATTATCTAAAGAACCTTTTTGAAGAAAAGCGTGCTATTGTAGAAAATGAGTAATACTTGTGATCATTCATCTTGATTAATTTTTGTATTCAAGCTTTGTCCAGGCCAAAATATCGAAAACAAAAAGTTTAAAAATGTGATATAACATACATGATGGAGAGAAAACATCCTGATACTTATGTAGTTTCTGATGCTCAAAGAAACCTTGATACAGATATACCAGCATATTAATATGCGAGGTTTCTGAAGTTCATTAGGGAACAATCCCAAATATATCAGAGCAAAGCATAAAAAAGCTTTTTGTTATGAGCTGTGAAACTTTTCTCATAAGTATTAGAACATGAAAGGAAATCAATTTTTATGAAGCAAAACTAGAAACACTCATGATTTTTATGAAAACATACTTCCTGATACATATGAAACAGGACAAAACACATTATATGCCATATAAGTGCAGCACACTCAAGAGGGTTTTAAGGCTTACAAACTAATCTTAGTTGTATCAAAGCATGTAGAAACAAGTTTCTGAAGTCCATCAGAAACTATACACAACTATATTTTGATCAAGTTATACAAAGCATTTTTAGACCTTCTCATATGTGTGTCAGAGAGAAAGTGTTTTATAAAAGCAATAATTTAAGCATGTCATACATATTGAAGCACATAGGTAGATATGAGTATCAGAGCCACCATAGAAAGGTTTTGTGCTTTAAAAGATACTTCTCAGTGCTAAAATCAAATATACATGTGAGCTAAATATCCTAGCATGCTAACGATAAGCGGAAGAGCACACGCAAAAGAGATAATAAGCAAACATCTACCAACATGATATATGATTAGCTAAGCATAAGTAGGCATCGATATGTACAGGACTTAAAAGAAACAGAGCTTAAGATAGATATGTGTTAGAGCCAAAAGGATAGCATAAGCATGATAATTTGAATAGATAAAAAGAATTGTATAAAACAAGATAAAAAATTTATCAAAAACATAAAAAAAATGTTTGAAACAGCAAAAGAAGATGCATGATAAAAAGAAATTCTCTGAGCTCCCTCTAAGCATAGGCTCCCCTTGAATTCCATAGCACTTGATTTTCTTTAAGTCTTTTCTTCTCCCTCTTTAGTTTTTAGCAAAAAAGAGGTGTGCTAGGAATCAGAGACACTATCTTTAGCTTCGGTATCTAGCTCTTGTAGAATCTCTTGATTAGTGTGAAGAATCTAATGCTACAGTTCTTCATTTTGTTTGAGTTGGGTGCCATGCTCTATGATTTTTGCCTCAAGCCAATCCTTCCTAGAGGCAATCTTTCTCAGGTGGCATAGGATAATATGATTGAACTGAGAGCTTGTTGGAGACTCGATTGGAGATGGAGGAGGAGTTTATGGGTGCTGGAGTAACTTTCAGAGTTGGCTCAGGATGTATAGGGGTCCAGCTCTCCCGACTTAGGCGATTTAGCCAGTTTCAGCATGTACAATAACAGGAGGTAGAGAAGATGGAGCATGAGCACTATCAGAGGCGGAGGAGCAAAAGTAGGCTTAGGGATAGGAGTAGCGCGGTTTAACCATCTGAGCTCAGGCAGAAGTAGGCTTCTTCACCAAGAAGAGCACTAGCATCTGATGCTCTATCCTCCTCTTCTTCTATATGAGTAATTCAGATGGAAGGAGGAGGTTGAGGCACCAATAAGATGATTGCAGGATCTTGTTCATGATCCTCTTTGGCTGGCTCTTCAATGATGGGCTCTAAGGATGGCTTTTCATAGAT
Organism: Dalbergia oliveri; assembly: GCA_030441495.1. Lineage (NCBI taxonomy): Eukaryota > Viridiplantae > Streptophyta > Magnoliopsida > Fabales > Fabaceae > Dalbergia > Dalbergia oliveri. Next base: position 23,963,845 of record JAMLFY010000012.1, on the reverse strand, counting down.
TGGCTCTAGAATGAAGAAAAGTTCATTGACAAAGAAATTTAGTTTGTTCACTCTTTCTTTTTCTTCAAGTTGTGATTCTGAGGCAATGGTCTTCGTCATGGATTTCATCAAATCACTTATTGTCATGAAGCCATCATTTTCACTTGAAGAAGTTACTTTGGCCTCCATGATTGTTATCCTTGTGGGGCTAGTTGCTGGTTTAGTGAAGAAACTTGATTCTGAAGCCATTGTCCCTTCGCAAGGTGTAGTTGGGATAAGAATAGAGGTAAAACCAACCTGCGAGTCATGGGCCTTACTGATTGTTCTTCAATGACAACAAAAGGCTCAGGAACAGGAGGTTCTATTCTACTTCTGCTAGGCCCATGAATCCCTTTTGCCTCCTGAGTTCTCTTACTTCTTCAAGCCTCCGCTTTTCTTGAAGAATTCTCTCTTTGAGAATTTGTTCTTCCTTCTTTATCTTCAGAGGATTTAGATTCTACGGCACCTTCTATGTGAGCAGCATTACTCATGTCTTTTAAAATGAGTCATGTCGTGTTTACTTCCTTGGGCATATTTTTTATTTTTAGCTTAGTGACCTTTCTTCGAATAGGGAGTTTGTCAGGTCTCCATGAGGTAACTCACTTTCTGAAGGCTCATCCCTAGTTTCTGATGCTTCAAAAGTCTTCAAAATCTCTGCTTGTTTGCTTTATGTTTGTCATTGTTTTGCCCTGTTATTGGGTCTTGAGAGGAGCTTCTTCTAATGTGGTTTTCCAGGAGAGCTTTCAAACTGGTCACATGAATGATAGCCTTCCTTTTTATCGTCCCTTTTTTTGCTCAATCTTTTTCTTCTTGTCCTTATCAGTGGTCTTTTCTACTTCTATATCCCTGATCAATATGCTTTTCTCTCTGGAGCTTGTCTTTACTAGAATAGATTGAGTCTTCTTTATTGTTTTGAAGGAATTTATGGAGAATTCCATCCCAAGGTGTTCAAACCATTCTTCAGTGAGAGGTCATCTACATGCTGGAATATTTTTGTCAGCAACATACCATAAGGAACTCCAGCCATTCTTCTTTTATCTTTGGTAATGATACTGAGCATATAGTCCATTATCATTTTTGGAGGATTTACTTCTCTTTTGGACAGCAAACAGAAAAGCAACATATAATCCATACCTAAAAGAACGTCAGTACTTCTCCACCTAGGAAGAATAGTAAATGGAATAACGTAAAGACCTTTCTTACCCTTGGGCTAAGCATGGAGGTTGTTATTTCACTTAGTTGATGCTTTGTTGAATCTGTGAGACACTTTGAGACTTTTTCAGCACTCACCCCTAAGTGACTTGAGTCATTCTTCCTGTGCTAAGCAATTTACTCTAGTAGCAGAAGCCTTAGTTACTATGGAGAGGTTGGACAACCCTATCTCCATGTAAGTGTCCCGGATGGTGGCTTTGAGAGTAGTTTGATTCTTTGCTCCAAGATAAGCATAGAAGGCAGTAACCATTCCTAGAAACACCCTATCAGAGATGTCTAGAAAGTGTTCCAACCTTGAAAAGTAAACACTTCCCTTAGAATCTGGACCTAGTTTAGAAGAGAGTTGTTTAGCCTCTTTCAGAAGCTATCATTTGCTGAAAGAAGCTTTCTTCGTAAACATCCTATATAAAGGGTTCATTAAACATAACAAAAGTTCCCCTTTTGCGGATGAACTGTCAAGCTCTTTTCCTTCAGCCATAGTCAGGATGTGTCCAGAAGGATTTACCTGGAAAAGATAAATAGAAAAGGTTGAAGCTTGAAGGATTTTGAGAATGAAAGGTGAAGATAATAGTTACGGAGAAGAGAGTAAAAAGGAGAGGAAACGATTCAGGTAGCATGTTTGAGGTTGAAGATGATGGTAAGAAAAAGTTGATGTGTGAGGAGTGGGGGTTATTTAAGTGATGTGACATGACTGATTGAAGGTGAAGCAACATAGGAGAGATAAACTCAAAAGAAAGGGAATTATCCCGCCTTTTCATCCTTCTTTAGAAAGAGCAATTTCTGACTCTTGAATGCACTTTCTGAAGAGCTTCTTTATGAGCTTTACTATTCACTTTTTGACCCATCGAAGACTCATCACATACTCATCAAAAGGTCATCTTTATATACCGAATTCTATAACCCCATATATTCTTCATTTTCTTATCTTCATCTATTCTTTCTAACCATCCCATATTCTTTCTAAACTTGCAAACTAGAATTCTGATCTTCAATTAATACATGGTCTTGCAACTGACTTCTTCGTTTTAGGCTTCAGCTTGGAGTTATGGAGAGAAAGAGTATCTAGAGATGGTTTGTACATGAATGCTTACGTAGATTAAAAAAATACTTACGTTTAAAAGCTTTTCCAAAACACAAAATTGATCTTCAGCTAATGGCTTTGTGAATATATCTGGCACTTGGTCTTCAGGATTCACAAACTTAGCATCTCCTTTTTGAATCATGATCTTGAATAAAAGATTTTTTTTAACAAGAGCTTGGATTAAGTCCTGAAAAGGATTCTTAACAAGATAGAAAACACTAGTATTATTTCAGTAGATAGGGATTTTAGAATACCTCAAGAGATAATCTTCTAGCTGGTTCCTTATTTGTAGCATCTGGGTGTAACAATTTGTAGTAGCTACATACTCGGCCTCAGGAGTAGAGACAATAATTTTATTCTGTCTTTCTTGAATAATAATATGATCAGCCTTTTTCAAAAGAAACAGCAACAACCATTGGTTCTTTTTCTCCAACTTTATCTCAAGCAAAGTTAGCATCACAAAGACCTGCAATATCACAAGAAGTACCTTTCTTGTACCATAACTAGATTAGTAGTACCTTTTTGAACCCATTCTTCAGCAAAAAGGTAATCAGTCTATCATTTCAAGCTTGAGGAGCTTATTTTAGACCATAGAGAGTCTTTTTTAGCTTGAAGACATGGTTGGAAAGGTTTTCATTCTCAAAACTAGGAGGCTACTTCTCATAAACTTCCCCAGAGAAATCCATTTGGTAGAGAATGAATTCCTTGAAGGCGCAAAAGCAAGTAGCATTCTAATGGCTTCAAGCCTAGCTACTAGTGCAAAGGTTTTATCATAATCAATTCCCTCTCTTGATTATAACCTTGTGCAACCAAACTTGCTTTATTCCGTATGATGATGTCAGCTTCATCAAAGTAGTTCTTGAATATTTGCTTTGTCCTGATGATGGTTTTTCAACTAGTCATCTAGACTTCGTCTTTCTCGAACTTGGTCAGCTCTTTTTGAGTAGCATCCACCCAACTTTGATTAGTCAAAGCTTCCTTACTATATTCAGGCTCAATGGTGGAGATGAAAGCATGTTTGACATATTTCTAAGGGATGACACGTCCAATACCCTTGGAAAAGTCTCCACGAACTTTGTCTTGAGAAAATTATCTTCAAATTAGAAACTCCTTTATAGTTTCTGTGACTTTGAGGTTCTTCAGCTTCTTCTTCATCTTTATATTGCTCTTCTTTATGTTCAGAAATATCACATCTAATTGCTTGAGAGTTCTGAGTAAGCTTTTAAAGTGCTTATGTTCTGGAGCATACTTTCTGATGTTTTGGCATTCATCATCTTGCTATCATAAGTATCCTTTATATTCATTCTTTCAAGACTTTCTTCTAGTTCTTCGAGATCATCAGCAAAGTCTTTCTTAAGCTATTTCATCATCGTTTAGACTTCAAACTCCTGATTAACTCTTAAGTTCAGGATAGATATCTAGAAAAGTCATTATCCATTCCTTGGCACTCCAGCCTATGGACCATTTCAGACACACCTGCAATAAGAATTGTTTTTGATTTTGGTACCCAACTTTCTTAGGTTCTTTTTGGTTAGTTTTCAATGGAGAGGTTTCCCATCCTTTCCAAAGGATTCCTTTCTCAAGAATCATTTTTCAGGCGGTTGTTCCTTCCTGGCAAAGAAAACAAAAAAATAAAGATATTGAATGAGGTTGCATTGCTTCTTCTCTTAGATATACTTTTCATATCTTAACTCGTTTTCTAAGAATATAGCTTTTGATCTCCCATTATAAGTTCAATGATTTTGAACTATTTCTTGTTTGTTCTCGGTTAGATTTCAGAAGCCATCAAGTCTTTTCAAAAATCAGAAATAATCTTTCTGACATCTTTTCATTTCTTTTAAAGACTTCAGTTTCTAAGGTATAGAACTTGAAAAAAAAAACACCTTGTAATTTTTCTTTCTTAAGCTTAAGCTTTTCAGCTTCAAACTTGCTCTTCTCAAGTTTCAAGGCAACCTTCTAAGTTCTCTTTCCTGGTTGAGATATTTGAGGAAGATGTCTGGGAATTTTCCAATAACTCATCATATGGTGCAAGTAGAGAAAAAATGAGATATCGAGTTTAGATACTCTTACCTTGCATTATTCTATTAAGGTGCATTCGTACTTCCTATGTTCAGTGCTACTTTATGAAGTCCCATGCCTTGGTTTCTTGCTCTTGATTTTATTTTCTTTCATCCATAAGGCATGTATGTGTACTTTGCACGATATGATACTCACTTTCTATTAGGCTCAATCTCTTTAAAAGAGATAAATCATATTTGCACATGCAAAGTGAAATTATTCTCACTTCAAGTCCATGTTATGCAATCCAAAATACCTGTATGTTATGTTAAGAAACTCAAGGTAGACATTGGTCATTCTTCAAATTGTTTTCTTTAAATTGTTTTTGTTATCATTCAAAACATATTACCTTAAAGCTTTCTGAAAGGTTCTAGAGCTAACACTTAGAAATTGTTTTGAAAATATTTTCTATATATACAGCAAATCTCAAATGCAGAATATAAAAAAGATAAGAAGAGATAGAGAAATGCTACACAAAGGTTTTTATACTAGTTTAGTTAACCTTGACTATATCCAGTTCTCAATAACCTGTTGAGTTTCACTAAATCTCATTTTCAACCCAAGAAAGAATGATAGTCATTGTATAGCCTTCTCAAACTATTTCCTGTGATCAGTAATTCCATTCTATTGTCACTTTCGAGTAGTATTTGATTAGCTTCTCCAACCTAACCTCACAATGATCACTAGTGGATCAGGTTACAAAGATTTAGTTTGAGGTTAGTTCTCTCCAACAACTAAACACTCAAGTTTTTCTGTAAATAAAACAGTGTATGACCTAAAAACTTGAATGACTTCTTTCTAACAATTCTTCCTAAGAAGAAGATGTTATCTAATAAGAACTTCGAAAATTTTTATGGAAGATGAAACTAATTACAAGATGTAATATGCTTTACAGAAGAAGAAGAGGATTCGTATTTTAGCATTCTATCAAAGATCATGCAAAAAGTCCTAACACGTGTAGATTTGTTTTTTGTGTCCTTGGAAAAGTCATCTAGAAGAGTAGTTGGGCTATGTCAAAGTTACCTTTTTGTAGTTACAAAGATCGTTGTCTAATATGGTTTTTGAGTGAATCTTCATAAACTACTTTATAATTTCTGGTCATGGTTTCTAAACTCTTTCTTCTAGAAGATCAGACAATTGACCAATTAAAAAAGTAAGATGTCACTGTCACCTTTTAGGTGTTTGACTTAATTTGAAATTTGAATTTTTCCTCCTTTTCTACAAAGTGCACAAGTTTCTAAAAACTTGTGCTTTCTGATGTGCTTTATTAGTTTCTGCTCATTATGTTGATCTTCATTTCTTCAATCTTATCTTGATAGAAATCTTGTTACTAAGATTGAAGACTGAAATCATGACTTGCTTAAGGAAAGAATTGATTTCTTCATTGAGTAGCACTATCACGACCCGACTTGGATCGTGATCGGCACATGAGGAATCTTATTCCTATGTAAGCCTCATGATCATTAGTATCTCTCTATGCACAAAATTACATACTTTTCATTCTGAAAACATAACTTCATTTAGATCTTTATCCCAATCTTTATTCAAGGCTAGATATCTAAAATCATAAAACTAAAATACTTTATATATAAAGCTCTGAAAACATTGTAATCATACTCTAGAATTCAATTTAGCACTTAGACTGAATCATAAATTCTTCTCTAACTTGTTACATAAATCTAATCAAAATCTACAATTTCAAATCTATCCTTGAAATTTGTGAACATATACATCGATATTTCTAACTTTGAAATTAAGTTGAAAATAATGCATGGCTCGAATCCTGCCTACACACCTACTGGAACACTCTACTCTAATAAGACTATAAATTAAGCCTTACTCCAAGGTAAGACTCACCAATAAGAATAGCTCATCAACTGAAACAGTGATGAAACGATATTTGTACCTGCAACTATGAGATGAAGGGAGAGGGTGAGTTAACAGGCTTAGTGAGTGAGTTCTCACCCATCACCCATACAGGACAACCAAGAAATATACATAATGTAATGTACATACAATCATAAACCGTTTGACAGTTACATACATAACTATATAGAAAAACATCTTTGAGTTCATAAATTCATAGAAAAGCATTTCTAAATTCACAATCCATCAAGAAATTATTTTCCATGCATATACATAATAGCTTTGAAATCAATAATCTCTGAAAACATAAATAACAATACTCTATTAGAGAAATAGGGATCTCTGGTCATGCATAGTATATGTGACATAACAATTTCTGCTTATCAGACATATTCTCTAATTATACATGTCAACCATGATATAATAAATTATCTACTCTAGGATCCCTCAAGGATCCAAATTGGACATCTAACTAGGTTCCATCTCTCTCTATGAGATTGCCCTATGGACAACTTGGTAATAAGGTTAATGATCGGGTTCAGTTATTAACTCATTGTCTTTTCTCTATAGCTACTGTCTAGTCTCTAAATCATAAAACTAATTGTTTCTCTAAGATTCTGTTCTAGACTCTTCTTTGGGCTCAAAACTTTATCATATAATTACGCTGCTGTAATGCCCGGTGATGAGGGCAAGAGTGATTGATGATGCAAGAAGGCACAGACAAGGAGTGGCTCCTGACAAGGCTTCTAAGCGGAGGGATACATGAATGACTATTACACACCAGAATAAGAGGGATCTTGAGGCTGTATAGGTATGGAATTATACAGTTGAGGATGGCTTATATGAATTGATCGGTACTACCTATGCTAATAAAGGTGCATCTTCTTTTTGGTAGCCTATCACTAAAAAACTCCACGGTTAAGCGTGCTTGACTTGGAGCAATTTTGGGATGGGTGACCTCTTGGGAAGTTTTCCAAGAAGTGTGTGAGTGAGGACAAAGCACGCTGAAAAGACCTGTGTTGGTTTTGGGGACACGTCATCAATCCATAAAGTAGCAGGGGATGTTACAAATGGTGTCAGAGCCCACTTCTCCTAGTATGGTGTGATTCAGGGATGAACCAAGCGAAAGCTGGTAGGCATGTAATGCCTAGTGATGAGGGTAGGAGTGATTCCGTTGCAAGAATGCACGGACAATGAGCGGCTATTGGCAAAGCCTCTAAGCGGAGGGGCACATGAATGAACCAATTACACACTAGAATGAGAGGGATCCTAAGGCTATATAGGTATGGGACTATATAGTTAAGGATGACTTATATGAATTGATTGGTACTACTATACCAATAAAGATGCATCTTTTTTGGTAGCTTATTACTAAAGAACTCCATTGTTAAGCGTGCTTGACTTTGAGCAATTTTGGAATGGGTGACCTAGGAAGTGTATGAGTAAGGACAAACCACGCTGAAAAGACCCGTGTTAGTTTGTGAGAATAAGTCATCAATCCATAAAGTAGTAGGGGATTTTATTGTAACATCCTGAAAATTATTTAAAAATTAATTTGAGCTTTATTAGTCATAATTTCAAAAATTTGACAGTTTTAGCAATGATGAGGATAACCCAATGAACGTGTTAAAAAAATTTTTTGGGCCAGGATGAATAGTGACGTGTGGGCTCCACGCTTGCCTGGAAGTTGAAACCTTAGAATTGGAACCCAGAGATGTTCGAAACTGAGAAATTATAGGATTAAGATTAGAAATGGGTAGAAATAAAGATTTTATACCTAGAATTAATTTTTGGGCAATGTTTGATTACTCGAGTTTGGTGTTCTACCCATTTGGTAAAATATTGATGTGCAGTTTCTTACACCATATGAAACTTGCAATGTAATTTTGCCACCTAACTAGACAAGTGTATGGCTAGGATTTGGCGACACCATTGTCTTTAACAAGATTTAATTACAACCACATAAAATTATTAATTTCTATTACAAGATATATTATTTGTGGTGAAAAATTTATTGAGTTAATGCTGATTTTTGTCCCTCACATTTCATGTGTGAGTCAATTTAGTCCCCGACTTTTAAAATGAGTCAATTTGGTGCCTCACATTTACAACTGTGAGTCACTTTAGTCCCTCCATCAATATCCATTTATCCACCATCCGTTAAGTGATGATGTGTCACCGTTAAGTGATATGTTGTCATTTAAAGTGTAATGTTAATTTAAATAGGTCATTGTAGTCCCTCTAAACATACCAAATGAGTCATTTTAGTCCCTCTAAAAATGTCAAATGAGTCATTTAAGTCCTTTTTCATTTGTGACTCTCCTACAAAATCCTAAAATGTTAATCTGTGCTATTCTTCAATTTGATGGAGAAATACTAGACTAATACAGATAACATCCACAAAGTATAACCAAATTTCAAGTTATTAATTAAGCTCCATTTTTTACATATTTATTCACCGAATATGATATAGTTATGTAGGATGTTCTCCATCACATCACAGCAACAATTAAAAGATTAACAGTTAAAAGAAAATTGTTCACATTGTATATTGTCTACATCATCTGTATGTCTCTGCCAACTATTTTCAAATCACACCACCATTAAAAAGCAAGAAACTATTCTCCACTAGACCATTTCAATAACCTACGCACAAGCTGTCATTATCCAAGACCTGTAATACCAAAACAATAGCCTCAATAGACAATTACAATAACCTGTCACTAGTTATCAGACAAGCCAATTCAATGAAAATAACCAAATGTTGTATGTTCCAATTCTATAGATTTATCAAAATAAGTGAGTATAAAAAGGGTCATTGCCATATACAAGTCACTGGTCTCAAAATAAAGGGCTATACAAAATGAAGTCATGTACCAAGAACAAATAATGTAAGCCCTGTACAAAAATGAATTTAGCCCATATACAAAATGAGTTCAGCCTTAAAACAAAATCAACTATGGTTTAAACATTAATTCTTTTTCCTTGGAGGCATGAATCCTGGAGTTGGCACAAATCTCATTAAGTTAGCCAATCTATATGCGGTTCCAGAACTTGCTCCCTCGATTATGTCCTTTGACACAGCCTTTGGTGGAGGAGATGACCTTGATACAGTAGGTGTTGATTGTCTGATTGTTGGGAGTTTATGTGGCCTCTTTGCAATAGGTACCTTCAACAATAATATATAAAAAATATGAAATAAGGTGAATGGTTTAAGTGTGAGTTCAAAACAAATTTAAAAATGATACACACATGTGCTATTCAGGAAGCTACTACATGTGGGGAAGCTGTTGGAGAAGTGGTTGTAAGAGGGGTAGTATCTCAAGTGGGGGAGCTACTAGAGGAGTAGCTGTTATAGGAGGGGAGCTCCAACATTTGCAACCCCAGATGAAGTTCTAGCCTTATTTGAAGTTCTAACCCCAGATGCTGCCATTTCTTCAGCTCTTTGCTTCTTCATTTTCTCACAAGTCCTACTTGTGTGGCCTTTTTCACCACAAAAGGTGCATCGATATTTGTGACAAGATCTCTTCTTATGTGAGTTTGAATTCAAGGTCCTCATCTTTATCATTTCTTCTATTCTTTTTGGGTCTTCCAGGTTGCCTCTTTATTGGTGGTGGAACGGCGGCACATAAGGTGCTTTCTCCCAAAGCTCATAGCCTTGCACTGGCTTAACATGGTGCTCATATGTTGCTGTATATGAAGCCATTGTCAGCCATGCATGACAATAGTCCGCTGGTCTTTCATTCAAGTATGCTATGCATGTTATAGCATGATGGCATGACATTCCTTTTCAACAAGAGCCTATTCAAAAACACATGGAATTAGTGAAATATAATAATATTATAATGCATAAAGTAATAATTTTTGCACATGAATTAATACCTGTTAGTTGCCAAAACCTCAGCTAGGTATGCTTTCTCAAGTCCACAACCATCCTGCAAGGGCAACCATGTACTTCAAATTCATACTCATGATTGTCCCTAGCCCAAATTGGTGTCCACTTGTTGCTTTCCTCTTTTTCCTTCTCAAGCCTACTTTGTTGCAAAGGAGTTAGGTGGCTAGTATGCTTAGATAATTTCAACTTATTTGCTGCCATAGTCTTCATTATACATCTTCTGATCTCCTCTGCCATTGTCAGAATTGGCTTTGTTCTATAATGAGCAATTTTGGCATTGAATACCTCACATGCATTGTTGCATATGTTGTCAAGTTTAGCGTTATCACTAAAATAGGCCTTTGTCCATGCTTCCTTGGGCCACTTGTCCAAATACTCCCAGGCTTTCTCATTGAGCCTCTTGATTTTCTCCATATTTACATTAAATTGATTAACTGTTGTGGACTTAGCACACTCCTATAGCATTCTCTTTAGCTCACTGTCCCTCCACGCTTGGAGAAATTCTTCCATAAATGCCAAACACAAAATATGTGAGGCACTCCAGGCATCACCTCCTGCATTGTTGGAATCAAACCCTGAAGAAAGCATAAATGACTTAAATTAGTCCTAACCAAAAACACTTAGTAAATCAAAATAGTCCTTAACATTATACTCATTAAATCAAAATAGTCCCTAACATCATATTCATTAACTCAAAATAATCCCTTACAATGTCAATACTAAAGCACGTCCATATAAAAACTCACCTTTTGCATGTCTAGATAAACCTCCATCCATGCTTATTGTAGTCCCCAATATCATTGTGAAGTAAGGTCAGAAACCACTTCCAGTTCTCTTTATTCTCTAAATCAACAATAGCATATGTAATAACAAAGATGTGGTTATTTGCATCTTGAGCAACTCAGATAAGATTTTCCCACCATAATAATTTTTTATGAAGGCACCATCCAATCCAATCAAAGGTCTGAGCCTGCCTTAAACCCCTTCTTGCATGCATCAAGGCACACATAAAACTTCTCAACTGGTGGGCTCTCAAGAATTGGGATCATACTCAACTTAATAGTAGATCAGGATTACTCCTTGTCAACTCTCCACCATAATCCCACAACCTCCCATATTGTTCTTTCTCATCACCTCCAACTATTGCCCTTGCCTCATCCAAAGCTCTAGTTATCACAGTTCTATTCAGCAAAAGCCGACATTTCTCTTTAATATAGTCATAAGCCTCACAATGTTTAAGGGTTGGTTGTTTCCTCAATTTTTTAACTAACATGTCCCTAACCCACTTCTTATTTGCTGCCTTATTCCTAAAAACTCTCAGCAAGTATGCACATTATTCAATGATTTAATTTGCCAACAAAACTTGGCATTGTTATATGAACAAAAGACTTGCCAAGGACACTTTTCGACCATACACTTTGCTCTAGCCCTTAACTTGTCATTCTTAACCCGCGTAATCTGTCTAGAGAGCTGTATAGTGTAGTCCCTAACTCCTTTCTTAAATGCCTCTAGAGTGTAAAATGTCATGCCCTTTTGCATCTTCATACTCCCAAACCGTGCATCCTCCTTGAAAAATGGGTTGACTTCTCCACTATCTTCCTCATCTTCTTCAGAATCAGAAGGTGTTTTCAGTTGTTCAGAAGCCCATGACTTGCATCCATCATCTTCACTGTGGATGTCAGGCAATAAGTATGTTTCTCTATGATCTATTATTAGAAGTAAGAAACAAAAGAAATTGTTAGAAAAAGGCATGAGACTATTATATGAAATAGTGTCGTTAAACATTGAAATTAATACCTCCTTGCACCCCTATGTCCATAGGGTCCTCTCAGATGAGAGTAGGCCCTCACATGACTCAATAGGACTAGTTCCAGCCCTTTTTTTGCCTTTACTTGATGCAGGTGCATGCTTCTCCTTTTTCTTTCCATCAAGAATCTTTAGGCCTTTTCACTTCCTTAAAATCGCTTTGCCTTTTTTTTTACCACATGCCTTCATTTCACAATCAGATTCACTATTAACCACCTGATCAAGTGGAATTGGTGGTTTATAAAGGGCATCCTCTCTACTCTCGTATGAATTATATGAGTCACTCTCACTATCATCAATAAGTAAGGGTTCATTGGCCAGTTTTATTTTCTTGGTTGTTTGTGTAGTCAAGGTCCAATGGGGGCTGGTTTTACGGCTAGTTTTGGTGCAATTTTTGGCACGGAGGGGCTGGTTTTGTGGCTAGTTTTGGTGCAGTAAGGGCTAGTTTTATGGCTGTTTTTGGTGCAAAAAGAGGCCAGTTTTGTGGCTAGTTTTGGTGCAATAGTGGCTAATTTTGGTACAGGGGGCTAGTTTTGTGGCAGCACTAGTGCTGGTTTGCTAGGTGCAGTGGAGGTTGGTTGGATTTCTAGTTGTGTTTCAATAGGGCTGCTAGGGGCTGAGTTTGTTAGGTTGATGTATTGCCTAGGTCTATTACATCACCACGACCAGGTTGGTACTCCTCATTACACAAATACATAATCTCCTCAGGTTCAGCAACACCATGCTCAAAATACAACTCAATGACATCACCATTGTCATGACAAGCTCTACATATTTCTAGTAAGTCTTTATCAGTTCTTAATGGTCTTAATCTATTCTCCAGTCTTTTCAGGAATCTTCCACCAACAGTTATTCATGTTGCTATAACCTAAGTCCTTGTAATACCCAACCATAGCAAACACATCTAATGTGTCTTCATTAACAGCCAACCAATGCTCTATATGCCCTCCTTCATATGTAATACTGCCATCATTACTTCCAACAAATAAACCCCCATGATGAAATATGAGATTGAGTCATTCCTTCCCCATCTATGCAAGTAAACAAACACAGTTTAGCTTACTCATTTTGCATACAAATTCACACAATAATAGTCAAATTTAGTATATTTATAATTTTGTAAACTTTTGAAAGGTTTTGCTAAGACTTAATGACATTTAGCAAAGGGCATTCTATATTTTTAAAAGATTTGACTTTTGTTTCTGAAGTCTAATCTCCACCCCAATTCTCAGAAGGATAGTAAACATTTTTTCATGCACTATAATGACTAAGAATGCCAACAACCTGAAACCAGCCTCAAAATGTGAGATACCACCAATCAGAAAGAGAATGTGGACCACAACATTGTCAACCATGTGGACCACAACAACCCATTTATTTTATTCCAAATATAGGGACCACCTTCAATAGCTTTAATGCACATAGCAACATGGAGATAGCAAAGGGACCACACACATTAAAGAAAACATATAAAATGAAAATCAAAACCACATAGGACCACAACCACACAACAACTAAAGCATATTTCCATGAGCCAAGTGTTACCTAAGAATGATAAAGAATCCAAAGATTGTTGACATCAGAGCGCGTGGACTGTGCTTCGACGATTGAAAGGCTGTTCAATGAGATTGAGAGGCATTTCAATGAGATTGAAAGGCGATTGGGAGTGTGCAGATTGTGATGTCTGCTGTGTTCACATACGTTTGGGTTGGGTGCTACAGTAGATTGTGGGAAATTTGGGGGCTTAGGGATTCAGATGTGGGTCAAGTTATTTTGGACGGAAATTGGGTAAATTGGGCTTTAGTTAGGGTCAATGAACGATGTGGTTTTCATATTGTGCCAACATGTCACTTAACAGTGACACATCATCACTTAACTGATGGTGAATTAACAGATGTTGACGGAAGGACGAAAATGACTCATGGTTGTAAATGTGAGGGACTAAATTGACTCATTTTAAAATTCAGGGACTAAATTAACTCACACGTAAAATGTGAGGGACTAAAGTGAGCATTAACTCAAATTTATTACATATCTTATATAAATAAAGGCAAAACCAAAAATTCTCATTCTTCTTCTTCTCAAGTTCGGCTAGGCCTTTTTTTTCAACATTCTCCATTCTTTTCTTCCTCAAGAACATTACAAATTTGCTAAGAACACTAAGCCACAATATCAAACATCCATATGTTTTGTCACAAACACAAACTTACCTCTTGAAAACTTGAATCAACTCTTTCTCACAAATCCTCACCTCATCATATCAACCAACTTAGCTATTGTTATTGCTTTGTTATAAGAGGATTTGAGAGGGTTAGATCAAGAATTGGGTGTAGGAACTCTTGAAGGGAAGCCAAGAACAAAAATTAGAGTTCTAAGAGCCAAGTAGGGCCTTATTATCCACTTTTCTTTCAAAATTTACTCTGAAATTTTCTGATTGATTGAGCTTGGAATTTCTAGTTTTATTGGCTGATATTACATAGATATTGATTTTTTTAAATTGGTGGAGTGTTTGGATGATATTAGAAATCATTTTTGTCAAAATGAATTTTGGACTATGCTGCTGGATTTTTTATTTTCCAACTTAGCGATTGTTCACGAATTTTCTGGCACAATTGTAGGCATTTTCATGAGCTAGAAAAAATATATGTTGAAGCTAACATCCTAGTACTTCGACCAATTTTCTTGAGCTATTCTTTGGACTTTTACTGCCTGAAAAAAAGCATAACCGAGACTATGTATATGCTGCTTGATTTTCTGGTCTTGAAGCTGTGAATTTGTCTAATTTTTTTACCATAGCAAATGATTGAATTTTCCCTTGAAATTTTTACAGTGTGTTGACAGTATATTGAAATTTAACCATGATTTTTATTTTGAATTTATTCAATCATTTGATAAGGTTAAAAATTATAAATTTCAGGTTCTAAGTTGAGGTTAAGTGGTTTCTAAGCACCAAATTTGTCTAATTTTGTTAACATAGTTAGACAACTCTTTTGATTCTGAAATTTTTATGCAACCTTGTGGACACATTGAAGTGTCCTTGAGAATTTTACAGCCTTTGAATTGATTGTTTGGTGTGTAAATAAATTATGCTATGAATATATGAAATCTGTCATTGTGTTGAAAATGAATTGATGCTTTGAATTGATGACATAATGGCATCTTACACTAGTATGACATGAGCACAAGAATATGAATATGAATAATTGAGCATGTAAACTTAGTGATGAGGTTAGGCACACATAGATATAAATGCTTATTACAATTGCTCATATGCGAAAGAAAAACATAAGATTATGTTTCTTGGGTTGAGAAAGTAAATTTGATTTGTCGGGGAAAGTAAACTTGACTACCAAGGAAAGCATAAGATTGTATTTCTTGGGCTGGATAAAGTAAATCTGGCTTGTCAAGAAAAGTAAACTAGACTACCAAGAAAAGCGTAAGGTTTATAATTCTTGGGCTGGAGAAAGTAAATCCAGTTGTCGAGGAAAGTAAACCTAACTACCCTTGAATTAAGTCGGGGAAAGTAAACCTAACTAGGAATAGGTCTGTGTGAGAATTGGAAAAAGTAAATCCAATGATCATGTATAGGAATGAGCTTAGTCCTGAAAATATCTATTACCCTAAAGTAGTCTTTTATTTTATGTGCTAAGTAAAGAATTTTAGTATCAATATTGAAGCCAATATGTTAACTTGTGATTTAGTAGTATAGGGTTTACATGATGTTAAGTAGTATAATATGTGATTGAATAATAAAAGCTACCCACTTCGGAAGGATGATTTTAGAACTTTAAAATGAATATTTAATATGTATTGTATGATTACATTTTCTTGATAAATCAAAGTGGTTGGGACGATGACGATGATATTATGATTATGTATTTCGGGATACCTTAGGGAATTTCAAAATTCTCACCCCTACTTGTTTGTGTTTCCGTGTCGTCTCCAGGTTGATTCCAGAGAATAGTGAAGCAGCACAAGGAAGACTAAATTGTAATTTCTATAGTTTAGTTGCAGGAACACGTATCTATTGTACATAGTTTTGTATATATATATATATATATATATGTCTATAAATGTAGTAAAGAATAGATGTGAACTAAAGCTTATAGAAGAGCTTCCTTTTGTACTTGACTTGTATTAAATAAATATGTTGTTTCTTGCTATATATTTTGATAGAACCACGAGTTAGTTAATACACGATTCGACCAATTCTTGCTATAGATAATTAAGAAAGGTCCGTAAATCTATAAGTAACAACTAAAGTACGATGCCATGACTTGAGGATGAGGTTGTATTTGGGAGGATGTTCACTGCTCTTGAAATCACAAAATCTCTAGATATATATATATATATATATATATATATATATATATATATATATATTCATTTAAATCTGAAAACTCTTGAAACTATGAAAGCTCTTGACTTATATAACTTTAATAATCTGACTTTAGCATAACTGTGATTGTGAAATCATGCCCAAGGGATCACCGCTTAGGCATTCTGGTTTCAAGCCCACAGAATATGTCTCTGGCAGTTGCTATGAATCATACTAAATTCCATTCTTCTGAGTATCATGAAAACTGAATTTCTAAAATTTCATTTCTCACATGTTTTCATAAACTTGGTAACTCTAATATCATGCTTCAATACCAAAAAGGTTCATAATCATAATAACTCTAAAATTATAATAACATTTCTGTTCATAAAACTAAGCCATACTATGTTCAACATTCTTGCCAAAATATCTTAACTGATACTCTAAAACATATTTTGAAATCTCAGGTCTTGAGGCATAGTGATGTCATAAACTCTTAAAAAATGTTTGATAAAATAGCAATTTGTTAAATCATATATTCTTGCGATAAATCTCTTAGACTTGAGTACATAAAATATTTCCATAATATACCATATATCAATCATGGTCCCATGAGTTTAATGAAACAAATTTTTCATGCTATAAACATAATCATAACTTTTCTTGCATTGGCATAGCTTGCAAAATCATAGTCTATACATATTTTCATATCTAATTCCATGTTTAGAAATCATCATGCATGAACATACTCATAATGACAAGAAACTAAGGTCACGAGTTTGAACCCACTCGTTTGGAGTCGGGAGTATGTGGGCGCCACCAACTTGATCTTGGGAGCTTAGAATAGCACCAACAACTGCCATGAAAGCAAACAAACTCATGAACAATCTATGGGTATCTCTAGATAACCCTAGATCTACTCTAGCAACATTAGGGGAGCACCTTACTTGACAACAATGAGAGAAATAAAGACACCCAACATATATGGAAGGAAGAGGTAGGAGATATCTAACATAAACTAACAACAATCCTTACCTTTGATTTAGGAAGGAGAAGGATTGGAGATGAGGTTGAGACAAAAAAGGTGGAAGGGTATTTGGAATAAGGGTTTTCGATTAGGGGAAGGGAAGGCCGAAAATGAGGGTTTAAAAGGGTTAAGGAGCTTACTTATAAAAACGGTGTCGTTTTGCCGTGCTAACATCGGAACCCTTGCTTAATGAGCTTGGCTGACACTTGAGGGTCAGCTCAGCTGCCCCACTCGCTGTAGTGAGTATCCTTCGCTGCAATGAACCTGTTTTGTAGAATTTTGTAGTGGCAACACCAAAACTGAATCCTTGTCCCTTCATGCATTTTGAGGCCATCCCGATAACACGGGGTGGGTCCCAAGGGATCTTAGGCCATACAAGGCTCGTCTAGAGACATGTGTACTCAAGGTATTACAAGCACATTCTGAACGCATGAATCTTTTTCCAAAGATCTAGACTTGATTTCCGTTCTTCAAAAATCCTTTCTTGTGTATCCAATGTACACATATTCACTTTAGAGCTATTTTTCATATCATTGAGCTTCTGAGTCTCTTTGAATGAGATTATAATCATGTTGAAACATGACACTATGAAAAATGACTCATTAATTTGAACTAATATGTTTATGAGAATGGTCCTGTAAATGCTATAAAAACTCAAGAGAAATATTACTCCCTTCTTTAAAATATTTTATCAGAATTTGCTTTGTTGTCATTTAAAACCCTAACCTTTAAAGCTTTCTGAAGGGATTTGGAGATAACAAATGCATATCATCTATAACTTCCTATTCTATTCAAGTTGAAGATCGATCTTATCCTAGTGATTATATACTGAAATAGTGCATGAACGTGTAACACCCTAATATTTAACCCAATACACCTAGGACGTATCAAGATTAATTATTAGTTATTACTTCCCTTTAAATTCATTTACAAAATACTTAGAAAATCAGGTAAATTTTTTTTTTTGGGTTGAAATTGGATATGTAAAACAAAGTGCGAGCCTTTGCATATAACATAAATGAAATGTGAAGCGAAAGAATAAATAAATCATACAAAACATAAGCATTTAAGGACATCTCAATCCTGAGAACAATCATCATAATAGTAATCATAATAGTTTAATACGTAACCACTGAATGACAAAGAAAAGCATAAAGTCTTACCCATATAGAGGGCGGAGCTTAGGTACATAGAAGCTGGAAATACATCAACGGAAAGGAAAATAAAGGCAAGTACATGGTAAGATCCCAAAAGATAAAATGCCCAACTAGCACTACCCTCGCCCTCCACGCCTCCTGATGACGCTGTCCTCGGATGGGGAGATGTAGCCCGCGAACTGACGGAGCTCCTCGGATGTAGCCCAACGAAGCGGAGACCTAGGCATGGGAATCGAGGGAACGACGTGGCCTCCACGACGTGGTCGCCTCTCGAGCTGTCGAACACGCCTCGTATGCCTCGGCTGGGTGACAGTATCCTCGCTACCTCTACCAAGATCCATAGGAAACGAAGGGAAAGCCCTCCGAAGGATCAGCCTCCGACCAAGAATGGGGAACATACTCGGAGTATCCGCGTGCCACCGATGAGGAAGGATGGGCACAATGGGTCTACTCGTCTCGGGTCGCGTCCTCTCAAAGATCAGGTCGTCGCCAAAGGGTGAAGTCGGATCGAAATGATAGCTGGAGACGGGGAAAGCAAACGGGCATCCCACGTACACAAAAACGCGCACCTCACAATGACCCTTGAAGTGGTACGACTGATGCTCGGGGTCATAGTGCACCTCCCAAGTGGGTGGGTCAATGAAGATCACGAATGATGCCATCGATGTCTGAAGATGTAACGGAAAGAGAGAGAGAGGGGTGAGAATCTTGCTAAAGAATCTCAGGGAAAACCTCTATCCTAGTGTCATCGTTCACGTCCCAGGAACCTTGGGTTTATTATGAAAAGGTTAAACATGCAAAGGTTTATTATGAGATTTTCATAGAAGTTACTTGTCCAAGGTCCATGTCTTTTATAATGAATCTTAATGCATGTATGCAGTAATGCATAACATGAATGCATGGCAAGATCTTAGGCAAACAAAGCAATAATCAAACAACATATAAGTGGCATGTAACTTCTCTTTGAACATCATTCCTTCATCTTAATCTTGTGGCACCAAACATAATAGTAACCACACCCTTTAAACTAGGCTATGAACTCATACCTTAACTAGTTGTCACTAGTTCTTACTTATCCTCTTGATAAGCGAATCATAAACATAATCATAATCATAATCATCATAATCCCGACTCCCGAGTACGGGTAGGGGGCCTAAGGATCACCCATCATGGGACTTTTTCCTTCTTCAAAACGCATCGACTAGTTAAGACCAGCGACTTTGTCCGCTTTGGCAGGCTAATGTCTATGCCCTCACGGTTTTACCTTCTCCTTACAGAAGGAAAAGTACGTCTCGGTGTGTCACCTTAAACATCATATTTCTCAAAAACTTTCTTGAGTCTCTCAAATTTGACGGAAATTCAGCATAACAGCTACTCTCCGAATTTTCTCAAATTTGAGTCATGCAACATAATCACAATCACATGCATCATTCTTATGGAACTTTTTCAAATCAATAACTTTCTAGTTCACATGAGCATATTCTTCAATCTCATTCATATTTCGAAACCTCATGCATCTCAAATACAAGGCACAACACTTCATCATATCAACATGTCAATTATACACATAAGGTCTCATACTCGAAATGTTAACATATTCACATCATTAAGAATATGCTCTCTCGGTCACATGCTCACATCACACCTCCTGTCTCATGGTGTCTTATGGTTTGGCCCTTACGGTCTTAAATTCTTGTTCTAGTAATCTTATCGCCCATTGCAAGTCTTTATCATAACTAAGGGATTGTTCTTTATAATTCTTTCTAACATTATGTTCACTAATTCATCCAATAGCATTATATAGATTACTCATCAAGATCATTTATTCAACTACGGATTCCAGAATCTATGCCTTAACTCTTTTCTAAGTTCTGTCTTTGCCTAAGATTCTATAGTTGACTCCTAGGCATAATCACTAGTTATGAACCATCTTCCTTAAGCTCAATTATGCTGGAACAGAAGTTATTATTCTTATGTCTAAGCACTTTAAGATTCTAGTTCTAAATTCTCCCTATTTGCTTAGTCTTTCCAATCTTCCGAAGTTGTTCCTCACTTCGCTCAAGCATAATATTACACATTCTAACTCCTCAAACAGAATTCCAGTGGCCACAAGGATAAGACAGAAACCAAAAATGTTCATCACACATAATCACATAAACTCATATTATAGGTGCACACGAGTTGCTAGTTTTTCTCTTGGGACAATTTTTGGGAACAAAAAGGTGTTCTGGTAATCGATTACATGTGCCTCGTAATCGATTACCAGAGCTAAATTTATTCTGGGTTGAAAACAATTGGGTAATCAATTACATAGTATGGTAATCGATTACTTAGGGTTAAATCTTTTTGGAAAATAAAGATCATCAGAGTAATCGATTACACTAACAGGTAATCGATTCCAGGTTTTAAGGACCTTCTGGGCATGAAGAACACCCTTGGTAATCGATTACATTGTCTCTGGTAATCGATTACCAGAACCAAAAATCCTTCGAAAAGCCACTCTGGTAATCGATTACATAAGCTGTTAATCGATTACCAGACCTCCGGAATTTGAGAAAACATGATTTTTGACACATTTCAAACCATTTAAACACCTTGAGACCTCATGAAACATTTTTCCAACATTTTCTGAAATCATCCTTTCATTTTACAAAATCAAACCATCATTGTATCATACTAAACACATTCACTTATCATGGTTAAAATTTCCTTTTGAAGATACTTAGGGCAAGTCTTTGAGCTCTAGAGTATTTAGGTGATAACATAATCTTAAACATGCTATGCACTTCATTTTACTCTTTATTACAAAGTAAAGTGAAAGTATAAAATAAATATGAGATGCAACTTCATTATTATCTTTAAGGATTAAGTGATGACTTGAAATATAAACATGAAATGCAAGCTTGGGAATTTAAATATGGTAATGCAAGTTCATTCATTTGTTCTTGTGAGATTAGTGATGGCATCAAAATAAACATGAGATGTAAGACATAAACTTAAACATGAATGCAACTTATTTTATCTTAACTAAAGCTCTTACAAGACTTTAGAGGAACATCAATAGCCTCAACCCAACATGTATCTTAACAATGGAAGATGAGCTTTAGAGTTCTTAACACCAAGTCTTCAAAGAAGACTTTGATTTGAAACTTCATCATCAAGCTCAAGAAAGTAGATTAAAACAAGAATACCAACATTTGAACAAAACAAACACATATAGAACTACTCATATTCTTTATTTTATTGCTCATGGGCTTCAATCTAGAGTAAAACTCTTAGAATGGCTGACCAACTTTAAGGTTGGCAAGGGTAAGCTTAGAGCTCTTGGAGAACATGTGATTAATTTTTCTTTACCAAAGCTTTTGTGATCTACTCAATATTTTAGCAAACCTTGTTCAAACAAATGAAAAAGGAAACCAAAAAATAAACCAAGGGAAAGAAAAGAACACAAGCATATATGGTCCAAGACCAAGTTGTTTCAAGCTTTAGAGGTTTCTCACATGACAACAACAAGTCATTATCTTGAAACCTCATCATCAAGCCAAAGTTTTTCTCAATCAAAGGCTCTAGGCCGAAAATAAAAAGAGAGGGGAGAACTTGGAAAAACCAAGAGAAACACTAGAACTCTTCCTTAGAGGAAGCACACAAAACTTAGAAATTGAACCCCCACCTAAAGAAGTCTTGAAGAGAGATGCAAGGAAGCTTTGTTTTCTTGATGAAATGAGAAGGAAATCCTCTTGAATTCTTGAGGAAGAACTCGGCCAAAGTGAGGGAATTTGAGAGGAAATGAGAGAATTTTGCAAGAAGTGTAAACTTAACAAATGAACCAAAGTGTGACAAGCTTCATCAAGGCTTGGTATTTATAGAAATTCTCAACAATGAGGCTTCCAAGGGGGAGGAGGAACCGGCCACTTTGAGGGAGGAAGGAGAGAAGAAATATCTTTTACAAAGGTATGGTTGTAAGTATGGTTGAAGGCATGGTGAGGTATGGGCAAAGCATGGCTTGAAGTATGGCTCTTGAGTGTAATTGAAACAACACATGATGGGCTATGGAGGGGGTGGAGTGGCCGGCCACTTAAGGCCAAGAAAGAGGGAAAATTAGTTCATCTAATTGTGGGTTAGTTATGTGTTTAGGTGTTTCTTTGATTAAGGTTTTGATTAGAGTTTGTAAGAAGGTGTTTAGGTGAGGTAATTGGGTAATTGGGAGTGTCAAGACTTGATTAGAGAGTGGTCATACTAAATTAACAAATTAAATTCATTTTCTTAGTCAAATGAGGTATGGCACAATTCCTTAATTTAAGGAATTGGAGAGAGAAACACTATTCAAGATTCTATGACTAGGAATCTTGAATTAGAGAATGCAATTAGAGTTTAACCAAGCAATCTTAGGTTATAATTAACCTTAATAAATTATTTTGACTCTAGATTAATTATCAAATAAATTAATCTTCGATTAGAGCCTAATATTGCTTAGGTTTGCTTAATTGTGTCATTAGGCTCACTGTACACGTTCTAGAGGCAAAATGGTAATTTTGCACTAAACTAGGGACCTTCAGGCCAACTAAAAATCAAACATTACTCAAAAACATCATTCTAAACTTCTTGGAAAAATTCCAGGTTCAACGGCACCTTTTACCGCGTAGAACACGGAGGGTATTTTGGTCATTTTGAGCCGAAAGTTAAGAAAACGAGATTTTCACCTCGGATAACAACCATAACAATTATAACCCCTTAAAATATTGAGTTGACCCATTCGAGGATTGCCGGTTAACTTCCTTTAATTCGGGTAAAAATGACCTTAGGGGCATTTTGGTCATTTGTACTCAAATGGCAGAAATCGGTTACAACGTGTTAGTATGTCACTTCTTCAATCACAAATGGAATGATTTTCATCATTCTTACCTTCCTTTTTAGTAGCCAAAAGTGGATAATAATCTTTTGGGGGTGAACTCATTAAACTCATTAGTCTCCTCGCTTTCTGAAATAACCCTAATAGTGTAAGTTTAGTCAAGATAGTTGAGGAAAATTCAAAATTATACATACAAACATTAGTAAGTGAAATTTTAAAAGCACACTTGCAGTTGTTTTTTGTTAAAGTTACGGTGCTATTACCATTGTTTTTTGTAGCAATTATTGATGGAGAAATTAATAATCTTTCAATAACATGAATCTCCTATCCAAACCTTTCATTCATTTTTGCAAGATTGGTATGTTTTCATAAACACAAAGGCATATAGGAATCCAACAATATAACTTTTCATATTAATAGTCCTTGGATAAATTTCATAAGTCATTTTAAGTCACTATTATGTTATCAGAAATAGTATTTGATTAATTAAGGGAAAAATGCAATTAACCCCCTTTATACTATTGGGTGGGTGCACTTTAGCCTATGACTTCTCAAAATTACCCTGTGTTTTTCAAATAGTCTGAAATACACCCCTTATTAATTTTGTGGACAAAATTACCCTTGTTGTCTATTTCCAATTCCTAACTCTAAACCTTCATCCCAAAATCTAGAATCAGCCCTCCATTACAATCAGAAAACACATGATTGATTGATCCATCAATTGAATTCAGTAAGTCTACCCCAAAAATTAATAAAGGAGTCAACTAAACCCCTCTATTCTCCCAAGTCTCATCCCCAAACCTAAAAAGAAGGAAAGGAGCCATAAACGAAGACCAAATGAACCACCATAACATACATTCTCAATTGTGTCTCCTCGTCATGTAGCTTCAATTACATCACTATGGATGTTGATTCCCACTTTAACTTTTTCATTTCTTTAATTCCTCCAAGCCTTTGTTAACACAGATTTGTGG
Source organism: Dalbergia oliveri (assembly GCA_030441495.1). Classification (NCBI taxonomy): domain Eukaryota; kingdom Viridiplantae; phylum Streptophyta; class Magnoliopsida; order Fabales; family Fabaceae; genus Dalbergia; species Dalbergia oliveri. The sequence goes on along the minus strand of JAMLFY010000012.1, from coordinate 23,939,584 downwards.
ATATTGATTTACTTTTAAATCTTAATCTCTTTTCTTATTCTTCTAGTTCTTCTTCTTATTCTCTAAACTCACCCACCATATATCCAGCTTTTTCCTACAACTCTTTAGCCTATATTTAAAAAACACACCATAACTCTCACCAACTTCCAAAGTTCCTCCCTTTCTTCCAAAAGGTCTCTAAAACACCTCTTCCCTTATGTAATCACCCCTTCATTTAGCATTTTTGTACATCTTCAATGGTGATACCCGAAGTTGAGAACAAAAAACAACCCAATAACAACAACAACAATAAAAAGAAAAATGAAGACATTGAGCCACTAATTCCAGGTCTATCCAATGAAATCGCCTCAGCTCCAAGAACTTAAACTCCCTTACAACTCAGCCATCACAAAATCAGTTATAGCCTTCATGTTCTGGCAAATCCATGTACCATACCCTCCCAGATGGTTCCATCCCAATAGTGGTTTGAATGATGAGGCAACATGAAGGTGGTAAGCGAGACAAAGAAGGCATGGATTGGGAAGGAAAGGGTTGCGTTTTTACAGCTAGCGATGAAATGAAATTCAAGGTTAGGGGTTAGGAAATAGAAGATGAGGGTAATTTTGTCCATAAAATTAATAAAAAGTGTATTTTACGCTATTGAAAACCACAGTGTGTCAATATGCTTATTTTAAAATGTTAGGGGCTAAAGTGCAGCCACCTAAAGTACAAGGGGATTAATTACATTTTTCCCTTAATTAAGGGGGTAAAACAGAACTTTTACTTATTCATTTCTAATGAAATTCTTCTATTATAAAATTGAGTGAGTGAGGATTCAATGAGTAAAATTTTGAATTTAAATAATTAAAAATGAATTTTTGGGAAATTTTCTCAATCTAGATGTCAAATTCGTCTTCTAAGAATTTTACTAAAGTATAAGAGGAAATAAAGAATTAAATTATTTTGAGATTAAGTAATTACTTCTTATTAAAATAATGTTAAAAATAGATGTTAGAATATTAGTTTATGATATTTAAAATAATTAATCTTATGGATGAATAGTAAAACTTCTAAGATAATAAAACTTAAAGGCTTCTAAAATAGAATAAATTATAAATAATTAAGAATAAAAAAGCCCATAATGATTCTAAGACATTAAGAAATAATGCTACTAAATAATAAAACAAGACTTAGAAATTTAAAAGTTCTTTACCCAAATAATGCTATATCATAATGTACCTTACCTGAATGATTAGTTTGTGCATTTATAAAATTTTTTAATTTGCATCATGTATGCTATGAATGATGATATACAATGTGATGAATTATGCTATGAATGATGATTTATGATGAGATAAGTTAAGCTATGGATAGATGAATTTATGCATCGATTCTATAACTATGCATACATGAAGAGCATACATGCACGAGTGTACAAAATAATGAATGTTAAGTTCACTCTTACCCCCTTAACTTGTTGGGTTTATGCCCTCGAGATTTAAAGTTTGTGGTGACGGCCATGACATGAGCTCATTATCCTTAGGAAAGTGGTTAAGGTATTAATGAAGGCATCCACTAAGGTCGAAAAGAAAAGAAAAGTTAAAAGTATAGCATCCCACTCATACAAGAGTACCATGTCATATGTTGCATTATATGAGCATGAGTTACTTATATTTCCTTTTTATTTATGTCAAATGTGGACGATGATAATAAATATTGTATGCCTTAAAAATGATCTAGTTTGGCTAATCACATTTTTAAAAATTCAATAAAAGAACCTTATGTATGATTACACCTTTTATTAATAAACCCAAAGTAGCTAAGAAGATAACAACGACATGATACGTATCAGAGGAAGCCTATTGAGAATTTTTGAAATTCTCATGTCTACATATCTGTGTCATTCTCAAAGTGAAGTTTAGGGTGCATATATCATTGTGTTTATGACCACCAGTGTGGTAAAGCACCAATTTTTCTTGGTCACTACAAAACTGATGGAGGTTGAGGTATCACCACCACTAGATATGTCCTAAAGGCTAAGCCCCTCTAAGCCTGAGTTAATTATCTCTATTGTTCCTGACCTTAAATCCTGGGGATTCACATGGAGGATTTAGTACAACATCTACTCTATGACCCATCCTGGGCATAATACTATTGAATTCCAATAGATGTGCTCATGTTTCCTGTTCCTGAGCTATAGATTTTCTAAGGCCCTAGTAATAGAGTTATCATCTGATTCCAAAACTCTGCTTGCCAATGTCGTCCTTACTAGAAGATTAGGTGGTCCCTTCTCCACCTAATCATGATATGATGGATTTTATTGTCTTTCAATTTATATTTGGATGTTTTGTAACAACCCTAGTTTTGTGGCCATGTTGAACAATTTTGTATGGGATGTTAAGTATTATTATGCTAAGTTATTTATGTTCTATCTGCTTGTTTGTTGATGATACCACATGATTATTATACTATGCTAGAATCTATTAATGATAACCCCTGCAATATATGTATGATTCATCTCTTTCTCGGAAATAGGCTTATGTCTTTAAACAAACATTTTTTGTTTTTTTAAAACAAGTTACTTGCTAATTTCATTAAAGCAATTTCAAATCCATTTTTTTTCCAAAATGCAAAAGGTAACAACTAATAGAATGCAAATACGACTTAAACGTAAGTAGGGAGTTACATATTTAACCATTACCTTAATTCCTGTTCATAACCAAAAAATGACCTATATTAAGGAACATGCGAGTAAATCAAGTTGTTCGAGAACAAATTTTGTGCTCACATTTTTGTTACCATTTTGCAATTTTTTTTCCATGTATATGAATTTTGGTTTAAACAAAAATAATTTGTTTCATCCATAATAGAATAAGTGTAGTGAAAATTGCTTCTTTCAATTGTTTCTAAAAGTAATTAAAATTGATTAATTTATTTAACTAATTATGATATTAATTACATTTGAGAAAAAAGAAGTAAGTAAAACTGATTAATTCATTCAATTTCTTTGCATTGATTATGCTAGGGGAATGAAGAAGTGAGGCAGCTTATTATCAAAAAAATTATAAGAGGATTTTTTTCAGTTAAAAACAAAAGGTTCCGTAACAAACAATTAGTATTGTCTACAATAGCAAGAATTGTATGAAAACTGCTACTGTTTCACATGTTTCTAATAATAATTATATTCATTGGTTTATTCAAATTCTATTTTTAATAAAAAGAACAAATTAAAAATGATTCATTAATTGAATTTCTCTATATTAATTATATATGGGAAAAAGAGAAAAATCATTTTTAATTTTAAGTTGATATATAAAAAAAAAGGTTAAATAAATATAAAATATATTAAGTACTGAAGGGAAAGCTTTCAAGTGAAAAACATTAAAATGATTGACATGAGGCTGTGTCAACTATTTTTAGAAGATTTTTTTTATATAACGAATTTCAGATTCTTTAATTTAGACATAGCTAACAATTAATTCAAGTGACAAGAATATGCAACTAATTCAAGTGATAAGAATATGCAAAAACTAACATAGAAGCTCACAGGGATTTGAGGAGTACACATATTAGTGCATTGTATGCCCGCCTTGTTTACCAATTTGTCCGAATAAATTTGAAGTGTAAATGTTTTCTCTTATTCCTTGAGAAAGAGTAAAAAATAACAGAGACAAAAGTAATTAAACTACGGCGTTGTACTATGAGCCTAAAAACCTGCCCTAAATCTCCTGAATCTAATTTTTTGGCCTAATTTTTTATGTGAAAGAAGTCAAGACACTTGATATGAATGTTGTAGATGCATTTGGCTTAAGAATTTGATTGTGAAAGTCCAAACTTTCAGGGGCATTTGGGCCCTCCCTCCTTGGTCTTCCAGTTATTATAGCAAGGGCAAACTTCCTTGTTACCGTAAGTTCCTGGAGGCACACACAAACATGTGGCACAACACTTTTCACAATAGAATAAGCACGGCTTCTTGTGATGCGTCTTTGAACATCTTTCTTCGCAACGTGGGGCGCAATCTGAAGTTTAATAATGAGTTCACCAAAAACAACCATTTCAATTTCATCATCAATATTTAAAATAGAGATTGTAAGTGATTTTTTTTTTAGTGATTGGTTGAGATAAGTAGTAATTAATTACAACATATATGATTAGGCATTTGGTAGATATAAGTAGTACCATCAGATGAATGACTCACTTCTTTCATTATTAGTAAAATTTTCCATTTGAATTCTCTCTCAATTCTTTCTATGTTTTCTTCCTTACTATTCTCTATCATGAATTTCAACAGTAAATAAAGGAAAAAAATAATTCTTGAAAAGTCAAATAAATATATTGGATTTAAAGTAGTATAACACGATTATTCACTTGTTATTAATTAATATCCTTCTAATCCAAGGTCTGATTGTTTTACAATTTTTCTTAAAATATCATATTTTATAATTTTTTTTTTTGTTTAAGCAAAGCTACTCAAACAAGATAACATGTCCTTAATTAATACCTTGTGGTTGAAGACTGCCTTCAGTGATGCCATCCTGAAACTCGAGAAAACCAAGATGAAATTAATATTGTACAATAGTCGAAATGAAAATGCACGTTGTAGCATATATGGTACATGTCTAGGATTGTTGTAAATTGTAATGTACTACATAATTAACTTGATGCACACAAAAAAAATAGTGATCTTTATGTGAAATTGCTCGAATAAGAAACAAAATGCGTAAAAAGCCTCACCATGCTGCTAGGTGTTTGAGTTGAAGCTGAAGCTAGAGCCCTGGTTGGAGTCAAACCAATCTCAGCCTGGAAGAATCATTGTTTTGGTAAGCTACGTAAATAGAATCATCTAGATAAAATGTAAATAATTTCTTCAAATGAGGCTTTAAAATTTAGATTATAAAAAAGCAAACAATTATTCTTCTAATTCACATTAAAGGGAGAAAGTTTGCACACCAAAAATAATAAAATAAACGGAAAACAAATAGATAAAGTATTCAAGAGGAGTGTAGTGGCGAGTGAACAAAACCAGAGAAGTAGTATTTATTTTATGGAAAATGATCTTCTTATTGAAACCAAATCTTCTCCCCATTCCCTATCTCACTCCCTGTTCCTTCAATAAAATTCTGACATATGTATAGTAATGACACCATCCATGATTTTTTATCTAACCATTATCTTTCAACTACCCATGATTTAGATTCATGGCAAAACTTGAATGGAGGGACTTGGAGGGGACACGGAGTGGGGACAAGAGAATTGGATCCCTTCTCGTTATGAAAATCGCATTTCACCCAAGGAATTGTTTCAATTCCCTTAAGTCAAAATGGTCCTTTGATTATTGTTACTTGTTAGGACAAATCAAACTAAGATTTAATAAGGCAATTAAACAATGAACATGAAGTAAAGATTAATCAAGCAAAATGAGCTTTTATGTCAAAGTAACTGAAGTGAAATCAAAGCAATGCAAGGCATACAAAATAAAGATATGAACTAGAACTTGAAGTTACTAGAAAATATAGGTCTCCAATGTGTGAGTAAGAAAAACACAAAAAGAGAACTATAATAAATATATTTTTTCTTACATGGCTCTCAACAAGAATAACCACTACCACTAGGTAGAGCAAAACAATCGTTGTTAGTTTCCTGGCCATTGCTTACAATTGCAAATTAATTAATTACAATTGCACAGAAACAAAGAAAGATTATGTGAAGTGTGGTTTTCAGGAATTGGAGTATGCCGAGTTATATAGGTGGTCATAAAAAGCTCTAGTCTATGTTCTACATGAAAGATGGCACTTTGTTCGCAATGACAACCTTTTCAATTCCAACGTGACAATTGCAAATTCTAACCATTCCTATATTCCTTCCCTGTTGAAATGCCCAATCTAATGACCCTTATTTTTCTACGAAAACAATTTTTTTTTCCTCCTTACGTTCCTATAACATTGCTACACAAATTTTTATGAGTGACCAAATGAGTGATATTTTGCTGCTTTTTAGCAGTAAAAAAAGTGTGACCATCCAAACAAGTGTTGTATAGAATTGTCTATTACTAATGTGATGTTAATAATTTAAATGAGCATTGTACTAATTTTTTTTAAAATAGATAATTAAATTTCAATATAATACAAGATAGATATATGATAATCTAATATTCAAATTAAATATAAAAAAAAACCGTATGAGGCATGAGATTGATAAGAATAAGAAAAAAATTCAGTGCCACATTAGTGTAAATCCATTTCTAATTATCTTACAATTTGTGGTGTCCATATACTAATCTGAAAATGGGGTGCTAAAAACATTTATGTATTGCTATTTGCTAGTTTAAATGAAAAGTGATATTCTCATCTTCTTGTACTAATCAAACATATTCTATGTAGATTGGCTAATTGAGCATTTCTTAATGTAATGAAAGGAATTTCATCGAAAAGGTACGACTTAAAAGAGTATGGTTGAAATTTTTTATCCTAATAATTAAAAAATGAAAAATAAAGTATGAAAATGTAAAGAATAGTTCAAATCATTCGTAAAAGAGGTTGCAAGCTTGATTTTCGAGCAATTAGCTAATTTTGTAGCGAATTAATCACTTTTTATCACTATTTTTTTCTTTTTTGTTGTTATTATATAGACGAGTCATTATTATTACATTATCCAGTAGTGACTATAAAATCTGTTATTAGCTAATAATACTATTTGTTAGATCACTAGTAGACTCAAGGATATAATTTATGACATGCCATTTGTTGGCATTTCCTTTTTCATTAGCAAATAGTGTAAAGAGTTCATTATATTGTCCATCTCAACCACCGAGAGAAAAGGAGGGTTAGCTATTCTGTTTGTTCTTTTGGATTCCTCTAGTGACCTAGCATTTGCTTGTATTCAGCTAGCAGGATTTGGGTGGTTTTAACAAAATGGCTAAAACATAGGATTTCTTTGACGGGTATTACACTTCTAACATGGACACATTGCTAAGGATTATTATAAGTGACAAGTAATTTTAACTCAAAAAATGCTAATTGTATGAATGAAAATTTGTAAAACTATGTACAAATGATAGATGTAATGTGCGTAGTTTGTAACTCACTAGTCAAAAACCCGTGCTATGCACGGATCATACAAAATGAAATTACTTAACAATTCATTTTCATATTTCTTAGAACTACTGATTGTTGCATTAAGAATGCATGGCATGAGTATTACACAAAGTCGAAGGTTTTAACACAAACTATGCAAACACTAAGATAGTTATAGTACTTCACAAACTACATATAATACAATCTAATAATCCACTTATCAACAATGAACACGAATGTTAATTAGATTACATGTGAAGTGATTGATTTGATTGGAGTAATAATTATTATGATAATATGATATATAAATCAATCATAATATTGTAATGCAATCAAAACATTTACATGATTTACAAAATAGAAAAAAAATTAAATTAGAAATAAAATAAAAAAATAAATGAAATAAATATACATAAGCTGAACTACTATATCCACATGACATGTGTAATGCATAGCATTATTTTCTATATCAAAATACACTTAAGAAAATACCTCCTGATTAAATGGTTCAAATTATTGAAATAGAAAACTAAATAACTCATTCATACCAAAAGGCACCATCATCCTATCTTCAACTATTCAATTCTAAATTTCCAAATCTTTAGGCTTTAGGGTGCAGGCAAAAGTTGATGACTCTTTATATCATCCATCAAAAGAACTTGCCTATCCAGGTTTCTGCATTGAGCACATAAATAATGAAATTAGGACTAAAAAAAGCATGGCCACACAAACAACTGGGAAGATGAAGACAACAAAGAGTCTAACCTCATTCATATTATGTGCCATGACTTTCAAATTATTGAAACCCTCAGCTGTCACATCCAAACCTTGATCCTAAAAAGAGACATATATATTCAAAACCATTGTAGAGTAACCTTCAACATACATATCAAGATAGCAAACAACAACAAAAATTATTAGTCCAATAAGGTTGAGTTTAAAGAACTTCACTACTTTGTAAGCTTTCCCATCCTCAATTAGCTTTCTCAAGATAGTAGGATGGTGCCTTATTTACAAAATTAACAAATCCAAGATTATCTCGACTAAGAGGAGGAAGCCCAACAAATTTATAAAAACTAAAAAGGATTAAAATGAAAACACAAAACAGTAAAATTATAATAGCTTAAATATCTAATGCAAGATCAAAACTGAAGAACAACCAACTTAGTTCAACTAACATAATTTTCAAGAACGGTCGACACATGCATGCCCAAAATAGATTGTTAAATCATGAACCCAAATTTTTGCTTTAAAAGCAAAAAAAGCACACACACACGCAAAAATGGAATGAGTTCGAGCATGGTAATATAGCAAACCTTGTCAAAGCTAAAGAAATATAATTAATAAATGAATCCAGTAACAAATTGAACTTCGAAGACAAATGTAATTTACCCTATTTAAACCATGAATAAATAAAATGATGGTCTTGTCTTGAATATTTTCTATTCTTGAGACTTGGCTTTAGAATCCTTTATGTTATTCTAGAAGTTAAAGTACGTTAGTGTGGCAACATAATCTTTAGTCAAGTATAAAGTAGAAGATATTGCAGGTTCTTGCGGAATGAAAACAAACTTAGAATCCAAAAATGCTTTTCTTCAAATAAAATGGCATAAAAAACTTAACAGAATAAATAAGATTGTATATAAATAAAAAAAAATGATGAAAGTCATTAAATAAACCAACAACATGAACTTGAGAACTCACAAAAGCAAAAAAAAAAAATGAAAAAGAAAACAGAAGCCTAGGAGTGTACTCAAATAAAAGGGTTCACATGCATAATCTAAGCTAAGAGGTTATACACTTAACTATATGTTGATTTACCTCAATAGTTTCAAGGAGCCCTTCCATTGCATTTCTCACATCTTCAATTAAGTTATAAATGACTCTATATATCTAATCTTAGTAGCTTTATTCTCTAAATAGCATTTCACGGAGCTAGTATTTTGACATTAAATCCAAAATTATAGCTTTGCATGCAACTATGAATCAACATTTCCTGTGCTTCCAACAAAATTTTTAATGTAGTGACACCTCCAGGGTTTGTTTGATCTAGAAATATTTAGTTGGTGAAAGTCTAGTCTTGAAAGCTTTCCTATTGAAACTATGGAAAGCTAAAAAAAGGAAACACTATAAATCTATGATCATATCATACCTATTAAAACCAGAACTTGGTTGTAATCGACTATAATGATTGAAGCATGTAAGCTTTAAACTTGTTCATTTAATGCATAATGGACTCAATATACACAACTAAGCACAACTAAACTCGTACAAACAATAAGTAAATAATTGAAATGAATAAGCTAGAGCTTAACTCCTATGGTGGTAAGTCCATTTCCATATGTGGTATAAAAAATCATCCTTAACCTAGAATAGTTTGAGATGACTATACAAATAATAAGCATCTATCCTATTATGTCTATCCTTTTCACATAGTCCAGGCACAAACATAAATCAAAATGCATTCAAGTTAAAATGAAAATTAAAAAAGGGCTTAGAAGCTCCTCTAATTACTAAGCTAGCTAATCTATAGTCATTATGGTTTCAAGCTTGTAAGGTATGAACATTGTAGATTAGATACCTAATAACAAAACAGGTATAATAGTTCTCACCATTCTCTTTTGCATGACTATATAAAACTAAAGTATAAAAAGTTGTTGCATAAAAGATCACTTGGAGAATCCAATATTCACATAGAGAATTCATAAAATATGTGAGAAGAATTATCCTGTGAGTTGAATAACTTGATAAATGAAAATGTATTATACTTAATAGATAAAATATTATTTTGCAGTACACATATATATTTATCACAATAGATTTCTAGACTTAGCTAGCCATACAATAGAGAATGAAACTTTTATTTTGTCAAGCATATGTTCTCTACTCTCCATGGATCAGACCAAATCAAATTGCATGTCTCGAGGCTGTCGCCTACCTCCTCAAATTAAAAAATTATTTTAATGCTAAGTTGCACAAAATATGTAGTAAAGGACACAACCTAGGTCGTCTCTCAAGGAGGTCTTATCACTTAGTTGGGAAAATTAGGGTTTTGAAGAATGAGATTTAGGCAATTGAAATTGAAAGATAATAGCAACAAGATAATAGCAATAGTGAAGAAGGCACTAGTATAAAGTATTTCTAGGATTGGAAAATTAATTATCATTGACCAAATATTAAACCCATTGGTGGCTATTAGTAATAAATTACTAGCAATTCTACTAGTGATCAATTGATCACTAGAATTTAACCAATGCAAATAACTAATAAACGAGATCTCACTTTATTTAGAAATCACATTAATTTAATGAACTAATTGCTATAGCCTAACCACCAATTGGAAAGTTAATTTTAATGTTCTCCCTCAAACATAAACCAATAGATCTATCAATTTATACCTAGAGGGTTTCCCTAAACGATGATCGCCAATTTAGTTATCCTAAAAGAGATTATAGCAATCACCACAACAATTATAGGAATAGAAGTCAGAACATTAAGAAAACCAATGCATTTAATATCAAAAAAGGTCTCAAACATCATCCCAATCTATTCGGAAACCCTTACACTAGTAAAGAAATCTACTCCTCCATCTTTGAAGGATTACAACAATGAATCTAAAAGTGTACCTGAAAATAATAGTAATGATCCTTACAACGGTCCACAAGAACAAAGCAAATTCACCAATGGAATCCTTAAGAGAGAGAAGAAAAAGAAGGAGAAGAGATAGATGTAGAGAGAATAATAACAACTAATCCTAGCAGCCTAAACTCGTCAAAAACTAGGGTAAAATCTGACTTATTTCCATATATCCTGCTCTCTAAAAATGGGGTAAAGTGGGGCCCAAAAGACTTAGTGAGTGCTCATCATCACACGAGTACTACAACGCTAAAACAGTGCTACAATGCTCTCCAGAGGGACTTGGCCTAAATTCTCACAATTGTTACTCTCTGAGCGCTGTAGTGCTAAATGAGCACTAGTGGTAAATGAGCACTCCAGCACTCACTAGAATAGTGAACTTCCACGATTTTTCTTTCTTTTTGCTCTAAGCTCCTTCCAAAGAGTCTCCAGCCTTGTTCTTGACACTTTGCACTTGATCCAAAGGTCCTATACATAAAACCATACTCAAAGAGATAAGTTGAATGTAATAGGGTGTAATTACAAATTATTCCAAAATCAGTGCAAAAACCAATAATTCTATTAAAATCACACAATAAGGAATAAATCAAAATCCTAATTAATTGAATCACTAACAAAATAAAACTCATGCAAAAAACTAAGGTTTGGTAGCAAGATAAGTGATATAAATGCCCTTTATCAATGTTAGAGAATTTGTTGGCTGTAATATGAAAGAATCTTTCTATTACATTGAATAGAATGCTCAAAATAGAATAAGTGATCATTATCAAGAATTCAAGGTATAACACAAAGATCAAAAAAGAAAAAGACAACATTATCTACACCACATCATAACAATGTATAGGTCATTTGCAGTACCAAAAAAATTAGCATTATGAAGCATCACAGCATAACAAAAAATGACAGCAACTAAAGCATGGCAGAAAAAACCACAGCATATGGACATAACAACATCCCTTTCTTTATCAGCACCAAGAAGATTTGCAAACTAACCAGGGACACACCATCAAATGGAGAAACACACATCCTGCACTACATCTATAGTAGCAAGATAATTGACATGGGCATTATCAAATCATAACTATAAATCCCTTTCATGTGGGAAAGTTTCCTACAAAAAAAAAAAAACATCAACATGAATTTCGTATGACATGCAAAGCAAAGTCTTCCACCACTAAATTGTATGAATAATAGGACTTTAGTATAAGGATGTTAATAACTCTTACATATATGGTAGTACACATATGGTAATGGTCCAAAAAGAACAAATGAATAATTCCTACTTTGTCATTTTTTTCTTGTAAAAAATAATGGACACCTAAGCAATAATAGGAGGAATCATAAGCATGATGGGATTTTAGCAAGAAATACATTGATGAACTATGTAATTTGTTTAGTAGAAAGAAAAAAGTAGGTCAACCAAATATGAGAATATTTTTACCTGAGTATTTACTTCAGGATTTGTATTTCATTAAAAATTGTTTAATTCCAGCAAAATTCTTAGTGACTACTTTTCCTATGATAAAATATTCAAAAACAAAAAATAAGCCTCTAGAACTATCTTCATTATCTTAGGATTTTGAAGGACTCCTATCCTTATATACCTCAAAACAAATTAAGTCTATAATGTTATAAACTTTACATCCTGCAAGAAAATACTTTAAAAGTTAGGGTGAAAAAATGTTCAATGAGATTTCAAGTCACAGTATTCTTACTTCAGTAGCAAAGCTCATGGCCTCATCAATTCCAAGAATTGTGCCAGCTAACTAAGAAAGGAAATTATCCATCACATCAGCACCACCAATGTCCTCATGTTCAACCATAGGATCTACCTCCTACAAATGATCATAACACAGAATGTGATAGGACGTTTGAGGGGGAAATGGTTAAATCAATTCCCATATTCTGGGTTCTCATATTCCACACAGAGAATCAAATTTCATTTTGTTACCCTTGAAGAAAATTTTGGTTAAATTAGTAAAAATCATAAATCAGAGCAAAATAATTTTCAAAGATATTCAATATGTCTATGAGGCCTTGTAAAAATTACGAGTCAAAATAAAGTCTCTAACTATATTAAAAAAATTATACAAATTCAATGATTAGTAACCACCTAATTCTGACCAACAATAAGAGTTCTCAATTTTTTTATCATATCAAATGACCTTAATAAATTCTGTAAAAATTCAGGGTTGGACCTAAGGTGTCCATGACATCCTGTAAAAATTTAAAGTCAAAATTTGATTATTTGATATAGTAACAAAATTAGATAAAATAAATGCTTCAAATTTCCTGTTCAAGTAGAAACCCTAACTAGCTATGTTTCTGAATTTTTAAAAGTAGTAAAAGTATTCAAATGAACTCAATAAAAATATTGGAGTTACCTTATATGTTAGCTTCATCATATAAAAAATCTAGCTCAAAAATATGTCCCCTCCTGGTTGAGAAAAATCATGTAATATAACCTATCTGCTTAAAATCTAAGTTTCTAGTAGCATAGCTTAAAACTTCTTTTGACAAAAAGGATTTTCTAGCAACATCAAACTACTCCACCCATACAAAAATCAACATCTACGTATAAACATGTAATAAAACTAAAAATGTTAAGCTTAGAACCGTATTAGGTTCAAAATCAATATTTAGAGAAGAGAAAGCCATAAAAACCCTACTCTTGAGGCTTTAAGACTTCTAGTTTAAAGTGATCTCCTCCAAAATGATTTTATTCACTTCAAGCTCTTCCAAGCCCCAACCCTTTCTTTATTGTGATGTATGATGGCTCAAAGTGGAAAAATAATGATGGATCAAAATTCTAATTGAGTTATTTTGTTAGATTATGAAGAGTAAAGGAACTTTAGTAAAGGAAGCTTGTAATTTTGGAGGCTCAAAGCTTGGGTTTTTGGGTTATGGTGCTAGAATAATGACTAACCTAAATAATAAAGGATAACGATACCTACCTCAACATCAGTCACACAAGTTAAAAGGAAAGGAAGCAAGGACGTGAGAATTCATATGGCAAGTGGCGGCACGCATAACACTAGGAAGATGGACTGGCCAGGCATGAAGCTGGAGCACCTGTGATGACGGTAGACCAGATGGCGGGGTTGTAACACCCTAACTTTTAACCTAATACGCTAAAGTCGCATTCTGGTTAGTTATTAGTTGTTATGCCTTTGTCTCAGAACTTAACTTACTCTTCTTTAAAATATGAGTAATAAAAATATGACTAAATTTATTTTTTTTTTGAACTTTAAAACTAAAATGCGAGCCGCGAATGTACATAGATATCAATCAATACATGCTGAATAACAACAATCATATAAACCTCATCATAATATATGTGTAAACCATAGCATAGCATGACACAAACTAGATTAACATGTCATAACCATATCATAAATAGGACATCCTATAAACATGAAGGACATCCTAAGATACTAAACTTAACAATAAGATTGAACATATAATAGTCCAGTGCCAAACATATCTATAACAAAACTAAACTAGTCTCAGTACATGTTCATCAAGAGACTAGGCTACGAACGGGTATAAGGGGCATGACAACCTTCAGCTAATGCCTAAAGGAAAATTATCTCTGTGCTTCCACTTGACCCTCTAATCCTGTAGGTAGCAGGACTCCTATGCCCACGCTTTAAGGAAGATCACGAACAACACCATCATCCACGTCTGGAGACGACACAAGAGAAAGAAAAGGGAAGAGAAACTTATTCAAGATTCTCAGGAGGGCTCCCCAACTTTAACACAAGTGTCATCGTCATCGTCCCAAGCTTTCAGATTTCATTATGAAGGAGATGTACATGCATAAGGTTCAATTTTTAAACTTCTCAAAATCCTTTTATCCGAAGTGGGTGTCTTTTAGCATGGGTCTTAATGTCATGAATGCAACAGATATCTCATGTATGCATGACAATACCTCAAGAGCATAAGTAACACATGTAAATAGCACAAGCATACTCACAACATGAGTTGGTAACATTCAAAACCAATACACAACATAAGGCTAAGTATATATGCTGGAGGTAAGCTAAAGAACTCATTCATTTAGCACATATCACATGATTATACGCACCAATAGAACAATAATGTAACATATGTATATACATCTTTTACTTTACTTTCTTAGGTGACTTGACACTCAAATTTCATGATTTAGTGACAAGTGAGTAAATGCATAATAGTATAAGCATGATGAGTCATATGACATTTAATATGCATGGGAGAGCAAGAGAACCTATGGTACTTTATTTTATCATGATTGAACTCCCAAGTTCTTTTCTTAATGACCACCCTCTTACATAACCATCCTAAACTAACCATCTCACCTTCCCTGGTGATTTTACAATAATTACCAAAACTCCACCTCACCGATCGCTTAGGATTAGGTCAACCTAACTAGTCATTGCTAGATTTAATATAGGGTAATAAAGGGGGAAACACATCACTTCCTTGCTTTAACTTAACTTTCTTATCATAAGCATGCAACTTCTTTGGATCACCTTATGCAAGCAGGCATACGGAAGGATAATTTTCGAGTGTCTTATGTGACCTTTAATCTTAGCATGTTATTTAGAGATGCAAACATCGGCATATAAACATGGCTAACCTCATAACTTATCATTTATCATTTCATGCTCAAAATTCCACAAATTTTCTAAGTCTACACATTTGGCGAAAATCCAGCATAACGGCTAGGAACGAAATTTCCCAAATTTGCTACATTCAAACATGCATCTCAATCAATCATTCATAATTACAACATGCAATAAATCATCATGTAATTGATCACATAAACAAGCATCACATCTCTTTGCATAGATCCATAAGCATAATATCAATCATTATCTTATAGCGGTAAACATGCTCCTACCAGTATGCTAGAAATCAAGGACCAACTAGTTAATGCATATGCAATGCTTAACAGGATATATATATATATATATATATATATATATATATATATATATATATACACTCAAAGAGCATCCTGGTAATCGATTACTCAGCTGGTAATCGATTACTAGAGTAAAAAACTTGTTCTGGGCATAAAGAACAACATGGTAATCGATTACATGAACTGGTAATCGATTACCAAAGCCAAAAACTTGTTTTGAGTATGAAGAACATCATGGTAATCGATTACAGAAGTTGGTAATCGATTACCAAGTCAAACTTGTTCCGTTAACAAAGAATCATTCTGGTAATCGATTATATCTGGTAATCGATACCAGAATGCCAAATTTGAGAAACCAAAGTTTTAACACATTTCAAGCTACTCTTCATTTCAAGACCATTTTAGGACATCATTCTAACATTCCTTTTGAAATCAAGTTCATATTCTCACAAAACAAAACAAGCTCTTCACTAAAACTTTGTACATTATAAAAGCAAGATTCAAGTCTCAAAAGATAACAAAACCAACCTTATATCATGGCTAAAATACATTCAACGGCCATGACCAAGATTTCCATTTTAAGATACAAGGGCAAGTCTTTGAGCTCTAGGGATTTAGATGATAACAAGAATAATAAACATGCTATGCAATCCCATTTTTTATCTTTATCATTATTAAGTGATGACCTGAAATATAAATATGATAAGTAAGACTTGAAATATAAATATGAGAATGCAAGTTCATTTTTAAGTCTTCAAAGTTTATGTGATAACTTGAAATATAAACATGAAATGCAAGAGCTTGAAATATAAACATGATATAAGTCCATTTTTATATCTTACTAGAGCTCATTTCAAGACTTAAAGAATCAAACTCTCAACCCCAATCAATCTTAACAAAATGGAAATGAGCTTTAGAGTCTTTTAACACCATGGTTCCAAGAATCGCATTTCTTTAGACTCACCATCAAGTTCAAAGAAAAACCAACAAAGACAACCAACAATAATCCATTTTCATACTCTTATGAAACCAAAATTCAAGCTTTGAGCTTTATAGGTCAAATACATGATAGTTTGACAACCAACATTAAACAAACCCTCATCATCAGGCTATGGCCTTGAACACCAAAGAAAGGAAATTTTTCAAAGGAACCAACAAACATTCCATTTTTACCATTCTTTAAAACCGAAAATAAACCAAACCTTGGGCTCTAGAGGTCAAGCACATGATGGTTTCACAACCAATATCAAGATCTTTTATCATCAAGCCATGGTTTTTGACCAACAACCAACAAATGAAACCGAAAATAAGAGAAAAGAAAAAGAAGAGGGACTTGTCCATCAAACCAACATCAAATCCGAATAATGAGAAGACGATAAAAGAGGAAAACTTTCCATTCATTCTAACATAGAAACCGAAAAGCAAAGAAGAAAAAGGAGAGAACTCAAAACAAAAATCCCTACCAAGGTTGTGCTTTCTCTTGCAAGAGGAAACTTGGTCTTTGCAAGGAAGTGAGAAGAATAAATCTTCCCTTGGAATAGAGATGTGTTTTTGGCCAAGAGAGAACAAAGTGAGAAGAGGGTTTTCTTATGATTTTGTGTTTTGGAATAGAAAGGATATGTGTTTGAGAGTTGATCTAAGGTGAAGGCGTGGTGGTTTGAGGTTGAGATAAGGTTAAGGATCGAGGTTCTTTGAAGATAGAAGACGAAGAAGAGAGAGCTTGAGTTGAGAGAATGCAAGAGTTCTTTTTTGACACAAAAGTCTTGGCCAAAAAAGTGAATAGTGAAAATGAGAGAGTTTGTGAGTGTGTAGGTGTTTATAAAAATTGAAATATGATGGAAAAAGAGGGAAGGAATGTTTTGGGGGGAAATTTTTCATTTTCATGTTGGTTAGAACTTGGGTTAGAGATAGATTTGATTAGGGAATGAGTTAGGAATTGGTAATTGGGTGTTTGGGTTAGTAACCAAGTGTTTAAGGCTTTTCAAGACATGATTAAGGAGTGGTCTTGCAACTTAGTTTGAATTAACCTCAAGTAGTTTGAAATTCAAATTTCCAATACATTCCTTAATTTAGGGAATTGGAGAGAGAAAATGTTATTTGTTATGACATGATATAATGTCTTTGATTTAAGAAGGGAATTTGAACTTTCTTAATCAAACTTAGGCCTTAATTAACCCCACATAAATAATTGGACTTAAAATTAATAGATAAAAATAATTTATCTTTAATTAGAGCCTAATATTTCCTATATTTCCTTAATCGCTTAATTAAACTCGTGTAGCACTAATAAGTGGCAAAAACATAAATTCACACAAAAACTCCTCGGGACTACCGGACTTTCAGATATCATGCAACACTTATAATTAACATTTCGAACTCTGATGATAGCAGAGTTCAGTCATCACTTAAATTACCTAGGAATACTTTAGTAATTTTGCATCCAGGAAAAATCAAGAAATTGATATTTTTATCTCTAACACATCCATAACACATTTAATCCCCTTCAAACATCAAACTAACCCCTTGAGGATAGCCTAGACAGGTCGTCCTTGATTTCTGGGAAAAAATGACCTCAGGGACATTTTGGTCATTTTTTACACACGGGAAAAATTAGGGCGTTATAGGGGTTGTATTGCATGGTGGTGGTGGTGCTATGTCGTGGAGGCTATGAACCTAGGACTAAGCTCCTGGAATGGCTAGGTTTTTGCCTCTATATGGGAAACAAAGTCAATGGCTGGCTATGTTTTGAAGGAGGTAGTGCTTAATGGTGGTATGGTTGATAGTTATTGTGGAGGTTAATGGAGATGATGGTGGCATTGATAGGAGGGCTATGACAATGACGATAAAGGAATATGGTGGTGATTCTTATGAAGAAGGTGGATATTGATGTGGAAGGTGGTGGTGGTTGTAGGTTTAGCAAAGTGTGTTGTGGTTCGGTTGGTGATGGTTTTGTAAAAGGTCAATGGTGGTGATGGTGGAAATTAGATGGGTTTATGACAGTGAAGATGAAATGGTCCTGCCTCACTAAGTCTTTGTCTTTGTTAGAGTGCCTCTTTGACTCACTAACAAAAACTATGTATACACATGTTTTACTATAACATAATAAATGACTAAATTATATGCCTGATGCTAATTGATACTAATTAAACAAATAAAATCAAGTTAATTGACAAAATAAATCAGGTTAGAATCAATCAATGAATGCTAAGTAATCAGCTTAAAAGAAATAATATTTTATTTTTATTTTTATTTTTTTAGCTTTTTCTTTTTTTCAATTTTTGGATTATATATATAAAAAAACATTTTTTGTGACCTGGCCAAAATTGGGTGCTGACAATTATAATGTTCTTATTCAGACATAAACCAATTGATCAATCAATTTATGCCCAAAAGATTTCCCTAAAAGACGATATCCAATTTAGTTATTCCAATAAAAATTGTAACAATTGCAACAATAATTATAAGAATAGAAACTAAAGAACATTGAGAAAATTAATGCATTCAATATAAACAGAGATCTCAAACATTATCCCAATTCATCCAAAACACTCACACTAGTAAGGAAATCTACTCCTCCATCTCTGGAGGATTATAATAATGAAAATAAAAGTGTACCTGAAGACAATAATAATGATCCTTATCACAATCTCTAAGAATAAAGCAAATTCACTAATGGAATCTCTAGAGAAAGAAGAATAGAGAAGTTGTAGAGAGATGTAGAGAGAGATAGAGAAAGAATCCTAGCTGCCAAAAGTCTAAGTAAAAAACTAGGTTAAAAGTCTGTGTTAATCTCTTAAATACTATTCTCTAAAATAGTCCAAAGTATGGCCCAAAACAAAATAATTATCTAAATCCGTTATCACGTAAGCACTCCAGTGCTAAAATCACCAGAACGGTGACCTTAAGCATGCTTCTTAGTGCTTCTCTCGAGCGCTGCAATGCTGAATGAGTGCTGTGGCACTCAATCGAAGTGACCTTTTCTAGTTTTTATTCCTTTTTGCAATCCCTCAACTTCAAGCTCCTTCCAAAGAGTTCCAGTCTTTTTTTGATATTTTGCACTTAATCCAAAGCTCACGTGTACAAAACCATATTAAAAAAGGTTAAAACGCAAGCTGTCATCTAATAATTATTCTAAAACTAGTGCAAAAGTTAATGATCCTATCAAAATTGCCCAATGAGGACTAAATAAAAATCTTAAGTATTTGCATCAATAACTCAATTAAACTTATACGAAAAAGATAATATTTAGAAATAAGATAAGTGACATAAATATCCCTTATCAGTGAGCTAAAAAAGAAGCCCAAGATGAAGGGTCAATTTTGGAGGGTCTTCTAGTGGATTAGGCTATAAGGTCATCTAATCTTTTAATTTCTGCACACTTATTTGTAATATTTTGCGTGTTGAGTTTGTTATCTATTTTTTTGTTTTGTGCACGAGAAAGTTATTTTTCGTCTCTAACCATACGCTTTCCCATTCCAAGTCTCAGACCTAAGAAATCTTGTTTTAAAGTTTCAGTTTAGGAAAAACTTTTTGTCATGATTTAGCCCTATTCTCGTGACATCTCACTTTAAGTCTTAATTAGTGATAAAATATACCAATCATTTATATATTTATGAATATTTTCTAGATTAATCTTCATTAGGTAAGCCTCAACAGGGACTAACTTTTCCGTTTTTAGTTGATAGAGCTTCTTTGGGTTTTTTTTTTTTTCCTTTCAGATGAGCCAATTTGTCTTATTATTTTTTCTAAAGAGATCAATTTGTTCAATGCAAAATTTAAGAGCAACCACATTGTGGGATTTCGTTTATATGTAAAGTTAAAATATATTATTTCATATATCATTTTGTCTTTCATGACAAGTAGACATACTAGTGCACAGAGCTGCCTTGTCTACTGATTTTCCTGAAGGAATTTGTGGTGGAAAACTTATCGCTTGAGGAAGAATAAAAAGAAACAAAGACGAAAATAATTAAGGAAATTGCTCATGAGCCTTAAAAACATGTCGTAAATCTCATAATCCTATATTTTAATGTGAAAAAAGTTAAGGCAATCGATTCAAATGTTGTAGTCATCATGTGACAGCAATGCATATTTGGCTTGAGACTATCGATTGTTAAAGTCTGAAGTTGAACTTTCAGGGGCATTTGGGCCCTCCCCTTTTGGTCTTCCAGTTGTTATAGCAAGGGCAGACCTCCTTGTTGCCATAAGTTCCTGGAGGCACACACAAGCATTTGGCACAGCAAGAAGAACAAGCACGGCTTCTTGTATTGCGTTTTTGAGCATCTTTCTGCGCAACGTGAACTGCATTCTGCAAATTTCATGCGTGCACCAAAAAGAGCCATTTCAATTTCAACATCAAGATTTTGAAAATAAATTGTAAATGAAGACAAATATAGTTCTTAACATGTCAAATCAATGTGTTAGATTTAAAGAAAACTATATAAAATGATCAATATCCTTCTACCAATATCAACCTTAGATTATGAAACCTCAGCAAGGTTTGTTTCTTTTGACTCTTTTTTCCCAAAAATATCTCTTTTTGTAACTTATCTATCAATGAATATTTTCAGATGTGGTAACATGTCCGTCATTAATACCTTGTGGTTGAAGACTTCCTTCAGTGGTGCCAGTCTGAAATTGAAGAAAACAAAGTTAAAATTAATAACTCAAACTGAAATTGGCATGGTCCATATATGTCCAGGAAGATCGTGATTAGTTGTAATGTACTAACTTATTAGCTCGATGCGAAATTGTCCAAAAAAAGAAAAAAGACAGAATATATGTGAAATCCCTCACCACATTGCTAGGATGCGGAGCTGGAGCCTCAGTTGTAATCACAGCAGTCTCGGCCTGAAAGCATTGTTTGTAAAATGTAAATAATTTAAATGCAGCTAACATAAAAGATTGAGAAATGTTATTTGTATTAAAAAGGCTAATTCATATTTCATTCAATTAGATGAGATATGAACTTATTTGAATGAGGTTCACACTTATCTAATGGTGGATGAGATGTGAGTTGACACAGTGTTAATGTATTTGAGTCCAAATAACATAACTCTAAATGATTATAAAGAGGACATATATTCATCTGATTAAAATATTTAAAGGGAGAAAGTTTGAACCAAAAATAAAACAAACGAAGAAAGACAGAGAAAGCATTATATTCCAGGAGAACATAATGTACTGTGGCAAAAGAACAAAACCCGGCAAGTAGAATTTGTTTTCTATATCTAAATGCTTTAACTCCATTCACTCAACATGATACTTTTAATGTTATAGGTTACCAGAACAAATTAAGCCAAGATTAATAAGGCAAACTTGAACGTGGTCCATCGCACGTTAAGTTCTTGAAACAAGCAAATGATCTCTTTGTGAGAATGAAAGATAGAGAAAGAGAAGAGAATTGTAAATATGTGTCTGTGGGCTTACATGGGTCGCCACAAGAAGAAGCACTGCAACTAGAAATAGCATTACAATGCTTGGTTTGCTGGCCATTGCTCATGTCCTGCAAATTGCAATCGCACACAGAAACAGGAAAAGGTGATCTGAAGTGTGGTTTTCAAGAACTAGGCAGCATTACTAGTTATATAACACTAGAGTCTATGCCATACATGAAAGGTCGCGCTATGTCCGCAATTACAGGTTATAACCTTTTAAATTCTAATATGACAATTGCAGATTCTACCAGTCATATATATTCCTTCCCTATTGAAATGCCCAATCTGGTCCTTACCCTCCTAGAAAATTATTTTGTCCCTGCCTTCCTACAACATTTTGTATGGGGGTGATTGCAATGATGAGTAATGTTAGGTGAACAATAAAATTGCATAACAAATGCGCAGGTACACTTATCAGGATTAGATGTGGTGAGTGGGATGAGTGGAGGCACACATCACGTTCAATGGTTACAAGATACGTGGTGTGCATTTGTTGTACAATTTTGTTGTACAACTAACATTTTTCTTACGATAACCTGCCATGAGATTTTTGATATTACACTTACCCCTTTTAGTATGAATAATATTTAGTGTACAATAAAATTACATAACAAGTGTACACTACACACATTATCACCATTTGATATGATGTGTGATCCCACTCGTCCCATTCACTCATCGCATCCAATAGTGATAAAGTGTGTTGTGTGCATTTGTTGTGCAATTTTATTGTACATCAAACATTACCCTTTTAGTATTTAGTATTACACTTACCTTTCTTAACTATTTATAAATTGTTATAGTTTCATCCCTTGTAAATTTAAAATAACTTTTATACGATCTCAACCTCGACCAATCATCACTACCACCACCACTAATCCTAATCCCTCCCTTTTTCCTCACCACAACCCAAATGCTAGAAGCAATGAAGTAGCAGGTGCACATCCACACTATGCAAAGTAGGGGCATATACCCCACAAAATTTCTAAAATTTACTTAATAATTATAAAGATGAATGCATTTTTTCCCCTTTATATCATTAAATTTAATCTCATACTAATTTTATTGAGACAAAGTAATCTTATTGAGACTAAATAATAAGATATAGTACGTTCCACTTTTTCTTATGTTGATTTATTGTCCTTTCCCCCATTGCCGAAATATTTTGGATCCGTCATTGTGAAGCAGCAGTCTCAAATAACCCAACCCGAGAGCCTGGGTTGAATTTGCCATTCATGTTGACATTTGGAATCCGGCTTCATGGTTTCCGGATACGATTTTTCTGTTGGGGGTGTCAAGTTGTTTTTATGTTCTGTTTGGTACTAGATATTATTTAATTTTTTTCACAAAAATATGGATGAGTAATATTACACTCAATAATTTATATACTTAATTGTTCATTTTCTGGAAGCTTTTCGCCAAATCAGTTTACTGTTCCTTGGCCTGACTCTGGACCCTAGACTCCTTATTCACATTTTTCCCGTTTTATACGTTGCCTAAATGCTTCTTCTCTCAGGTGCAGAAATTATTCACGTTCATCCAACTTTTTGACTATGGAGGTATTTGGCGTTAGATGTGGCTTTGGTTGCTGTGTATTATACGTTGCTTCCTCCCAATGGGGTTAAGGGGCAGCGGTGATGAAAGAAGATGGAAGGAGAAGTGGGGGCAAGATCCAGGGATTTTTTTTTTTTAATGTTTATAAAGTGCAATTTAGAAATTTTAAAAAATTATTTAAAAACAAAAAAGTAAGTGTTATATTAAAAATTAAAAGAGATAAGAGTAATATAAAAAGATATCAGAGGTGATTATTATAATTACTCCTTTTCTATACTGATTATTATGAGTGATCATACAGTGATACTTTGATACTCCTTTACATTCAAAAAAGAGTAATGCTATGCATCTCAAAAAATATGTTTATAATCTTTGACAGAAATAATTATAATTATTGAATAATATAAAATGTTATAACGTTCATAAATTTATCTAAAAGCTAATAATTATATCATATTTGATATAAAATTCTAAATAGGTTTTTGATTATTTAGCATTATCCTTCACCAAATTTGACCTTCTCCAATATGGTTTAGAGTTTAAATGAGCATGTGTGCTTTTTTTTTCCTCTATTAAATTTATTTTTGGATTATCCTTTCATTATTGGAGAGATCAATCTAGGTGTCTAAGCAAGGATCTAAATCCTTTTTTAAAGAGATGATTAAATTTTATAATTATCTAAGCTTCAAGTTTTAAATTTGGCAAAAAGACTAGTGGGTGCGCTGGGCTAAACTACCTTTAAGAGGTTTAGATAGGATAGAATAGAACTAGACACTGAGTAATGAGTTCCAAGTTAAAAAACGTTGTATCGTAACTAATAGTTGTTGATTTAATCTTAGAATGATCTACCTAACAAAAATCTTACTCAAATAAAATAGCTCTTCACATAGAAAAGTCATTCCTAGTTAGTTTGAAGCATTGTGATGACACGGAAACAAAAACTATGGGGGTTTGAAAAAATCATCAGAGTTTAATTTAACAAGTTTAAATATAATCGGCGAAGCCTTTGCTTAAAACAAAAAAGCTGAAGCCAAGGTCAAGTTTGTCCAAAGGAAAATAGAAGTTAAACAGTGTGCTCAATCTTAAAAGTGGGGAATGATTCATGTGAATGATTGAGCGGAGAGGACAAGTGGCAGTCTCACATGTGCATTCACATGTGGGTTCCAAATGCTCTCTGAGAGTAACTAACGCAAAGAGACTGATGGAAGGACTATGAAACACCATACACGAAACTCTCACGAGTGCTTTACCTTGTCTTTTGTACAAAACCAGGGAGTATTCGAAATTGAACAATGTTATTCTATTACTAAAAAATGAGTAATGATATTTTGACACTTAAAAATATAAATGTCTATTAAATCCTCATTTATAATCATTGAATATGATAAATGGAGGTCATCACATCAAATAATTATAAAGTTGGTGTTATTGAATCAACAATTTGGGTGTTAAAATATCATTACCCTAAAATAGATGCTAAATGGGACATTTACTATTATCATCACTAGATCTAATGGTGGTCTACACTCATTAATCATATCCAATAATAATAAAGTGAATATTACCTAAAATATTTATTTTTTGGTATTTAAATAATATTTTTATTGAAACCCTTGTGATTGGTCAATACTCAATAGCATTCCCGTGAACTAATGAATGCAATTTTTGTTTTATATTCTTCCACGTTGCACCCCGTACCCTACTTTGCTGGTTGACATGAAAGTGATATTCTCGTCTTGTAGCATTCATCAAATATATTCTACGTAGATTAACTAATTAATTAAGCACCTCTGATCAGTGTTTTGTTTTTTGTTATGTGTGGATGAGCCATTATTATTGCATTATGCAGTGCTTAGTGACTGACTGTAAAACCTGTGATTAGTTCGTGATACTATTAGATCACCACTAGAATCAAGGATATAATTTAGGCCATTCCATTTATTAGCATTTCTCTTTCCATATGACGTGACTTTATTTTATTTTAATGATCATTTTAATGATCATTTTAATGATAAGAAATATGGAAGAGGGGGTTAGCTGTCCATCTCAACCAGCTAGAGAAATAGAAGGTTAGCTATTCATTAGTTTGTTCCATATGATTGCTCTCGTGATCTAGCATTTGTTTGTATTTAACAAGATATATATGTATGTTTTAAACTGAATGACTGCAACTTGGCAGTGCTTTAACAGCATTGTTATAACACAAAAGTGAAACCAATAAATACTACTTATCATCATTAGATATAATAGATGGGTGAGAAAGGTGAAGTCATCATTACATCTAACGTTAATGGAGTAGGGTTCTAAATCAAATCCTCACTTTTAGATATGTATTGAGATAAGAGTTTTGTTCCTCTAACTAGTATTAAAGTTTTAAAAATGTTATGTGAATACTTCAAAAGTGGGTGTTCCATTATGACACTCATTTATAGTTATTGAATGTAATAGTTATCCACACACCTTATCCATCCATCATATCTGATTATGAAGTGGGTGTCCTTATGGACATCCACTTTTAAGTGTTCAAATAACACCAATCTTAAAATTTTAACATGGAACTCTCAATTTTATTACTAGTATGTGTATATATCAATAATTAATAATATATACGACTATCATCCCACATAAGGGACACGTGAAAATCTGTTCTTGAGTTATCAATCAATAATCGATATCAATAACCAATAATAAATCTATCAATAACATCAATAATAATTAATGTAAATCAATTAATAATCAACTGATAATCAATTAAAAATAATGTAAATCTATCAGTAATTCATAATATCAATAATAATCAACTAATGTTATCCATTATCAAAATATTACTCACGTATTCCTATTGAAAAACTCCTACCCACATATTCCTCTTACTTTCGTGGATTTGTTTATGCACTGCATGATTTGATTTTCTCGATTGTGAATTCTCTTTTCTTTCCATTCGATTCGACTTTTTTTCCTTCTTCTCTTCTTATTCTTTCTCATGCTCTATTCTTGTTTTCAGTTTTTTGTAGGGTTCAATAGCCATGGCTTCCAAGTGTACTCCACCAAGCAATAATCATGAACCTTGGTTTGAATTCATGATTTCAACCGAATCAAAACAAGAACATGCATGCTATTCTTTTAAATATTATGTTTATTTTTTATTTCAACAATTTGAAACCCACTCTAACATATATATATACTCTAACCTTTTTTATTTTGTTCTAAAAAAAACATTGAAATAGACACAGATTCCTATGCAGGTTCGAAAAATTCTTTCGACCGAATTGGACTCTAATTGATTTGAAAGATAGCATGTTGAAAGGCCTACATTAGGTATTTCAAACACAACAAGGAATTCTATGGTATTGAAGGAGATTGGCACTTTTATTTTGTTATTGAAATAATTTATCTCTTTGTTTTTTGTGAATCTATTTCTTTCGTTTCTATTATTGCTTTATGTATGATACATGTTTCCTAAATGTTACTCTTATTTTATTTATTTTCAGTATATCAATTCAACAATGGCTACATATATGTACAAGACTTCTATAGTAAAGTAGACTCTTATAATGTCACAATTCGATTTGAAAACATGATCGACACGTGAGAACTAACCCCACAAAAGCCCTTATATAACATAACATGCATAAAACTTGTTTATTTCCAATTAAAGATAATTTAAATATAAATTGGATAAACATTTTTCATATAGATCATAAAACAATCCATGAATATTGAACGATAAAATAATTGCTCCACAAAGTCATAAAAACCCTTAATCATGATTACATAATTCCGCCAAATAACATAATTATATATATATGTTAAGTTATCGTGAATCCATGCATGCTTTCTCTATTTGTTTTTGGCATTATCTAGACGTAGGAGTGTATGATTTTCTGGAAAGGAACTGAGATGACTTTTGGAGAAGGATTATGTGAATTGTTTGGACTGAATCTTGTGCAGGGTGTAATTATATATTTGTCATTATAATTTTAATTTTAATAAATTATTTCTTGTTTATATTTTTATATTTGAGATGAATGATTACTATGATTTAGTATATGCATGAGCATTTTATTATTGAATCATGAGAGGAGGCTAACATTAAAAAGCCTTAGAAGATGACAGCAGCCAAGCATATACAATGTGGGACATGGACCATTACCTCCACGAGGGGGTGGCTAGCCATTCTTGGCTAAATGATGCCCACTTGCGGTTGCTGTAGAAGTATTAGGCCTTTGACGTATTCAAGTAGAAACGAGGGAAGGCTAAGGTGAATCATGCCTCCGCCAAGTGTGGGTCACTCAACACGGGTGGCCCACTACCTTAGAGGGCGCGCGCTACGGCGTGGATGGTAACTTCATTTTAGCAATTAAATATATTATTTTTATTTACTTAGATATTTTATTTTATGTTACTGTAATGTGAATCTATTTTTACATTAAAGCCAAGGAGTTGGAACGCCATTGGACACAAGGTGAGCTTTTCGACGAGACACTCTGAGTAAGCTGGGTATAAGGCGTCTGCGGGCAGCTTAACTCGCAACCGCATGAAAACGGACCAAAAAATTTTTAACCTCCAACCCCGTGGACTTTTTTGGTCTACTCATCTAGCCCGCGGCGCTAAGCAGCTCACGGCGATTCCGGCAACCGGCCTAACCCGCATAAAAATATAAAATGCTTTAGGCCTTTAGTCTATTTCTTTAGTTCAGTCCAGCCCACAATTTGTGAGCTTGTGACACACTAAAACGTCCAAGCCCAAGCAGCCAAGCCCAAGGACGTTTAGTGGCCCAAAAGTGGAAGACCCTAAGGTAAATAACTAAGTGCTATTCACTCATTCAGTCTCAACTCTCAATCTCGGTCATCACTCTTCACTTTCAGTCTTCTTCTCCTCTAACTTGCGCAGCGTCCCTCTCGCCTCTCGGTCTCAAGCTTTCGATTGCGGTTGCGGCAACACCGTCTTCAGCTTCAATCTTTCTCAACTCGCGGCGTAGCTCCAATCTCTCCTCAACTCGCGCAGCCATCCCTCTCGCCTCTCGGTCTCGAGCTTTTCGGTCGTGGGTCGGGCGGCACGTCTTCAGACTTCAGCTTCAATCTTTCTCAACTCGCGCGTAGCCTTGCCTCCGATCTTTGCCTCAACTCGCGACACAGCATCTTCAGACTTCGGAGCTCTCTTGCTCTCAACTCGCGGCGCGGCCCTCAGATCTGGGTCGGAGTGCTGCCTCTCTCAAGTGTCAACTCGCGACGCGGCCTCAAATCTCCACCGCCGATTCCTGCCTCTCTCAAGTTTCAACTCGCGGCCTTGTTGTCTCTCTTAAATAGCACCGCGGCCTCGCCCTCAGATCTCCGCCACTGTGCTTCCTGCCAGCCCACCAGAAGATATCATCGGTTGTTGTACTAGGCTACCTCTAACTCTCCGGACTCCTCCGCCTCTGCCACCGAGACTGAAGAAGCAACAACATTTGCATCTGTCTTTGTGAGTATTACTATTTTTTCATCATGTTTTTTTTTTCAAATATGCTTTGTTTAGTTGCTGAGAATCAATTTTGGATTGTTCATTTGTTTGTAAAATTTGTAGCTTGAAATTTAAAATGTTTTTATTGTCATTGTTTGGTGTGATTTAGATTGAAAATTAAATATGAATGTGTCCAAGTCAACTGGGGTTCGTCTACTGAAAGCTAGTCATACTAATTATGATCGACATGTTGATGTTGGTGTTAGTACTGGTACTGGTACGGGTGATGATAGTCAATCATCGCTTCCTGTTGAATCTGAAGCACCCAATCAAAATAAGAGGATTAGAACTCTTTCATCTAGTGTTTGGCAATATTTTGGTAAAATAGGGGTTGGTGAGGATGGGAAAGAGAGAGCACAATGCAAGGCTTGTGGGAATGCATATGTTAGTGGTGGTACTAGGTATGGAACTTCAACATTATTGCGTCATATGAATGCATATGTTAGTGGTGGTACTAGGTATTCAAAATGTGAGCAATGAGGATGTAGTCATTCGGGATATGGCTTCTAGGATGAAAGTGAAGTTTGACAAGTATTGGAGTGATTATAGTGTCGTGCTTGCACTTGGATCTGTTCTTGATCCTTGCATGAAGTTTACATTTTTGGAGTTTTGCTACCAAAAGCTCGGTCTTGACCCAATAACTTGTCAAGAAAAGTTACATTTCGTGAAAGATAAATTGACTACTCTTTCTAATGAGTATGTGCAAATGTCTTCTGGAAAGTCAAGCAATTCTCAAGTTCAAAGTAGCCAGCCTCACGCTAATCAAGCAGTGAGTGGAAATTTTGTTGGAGATCCATCAATTTCACCGTGGGTTGATATGGATGTAAGTTTATATTTTTCGCTTGTTATGTTTTCATTTTTATGTTTGCTTATTAGAATTCTAATTATTGTTATAATTTGAAAATGATATAGGAGTATATTGAATATGAGAATCAAAATGTTCCTGAAGTTGGAAAGTCACAATTGGATATTTATTTGGATGAGCAAAAAATGGAGTTTCAATCTCATCAAAATCTTGATATATTGCATTATTGGAAGGACAATAGACATCGATTTCCAGATTTAGCACTGATGACTTGTGATATTTTGAGCATTCCTATAACAACTGTGGCATTGAATCTGCATTTAGCATTGGTTCTCGTGTTCTCAACAAATATAGAAGTTCTCTTCTTTCCAAAAATGTGCAAGCTTTGATATGTACTAGAAATTGGTTGCTTGGCTTTGATGTGCAAGGTAAATAATATATTTTCAATTCTTGTCTTTTTCCTATTGTAATATTTTGAATAAATGTGATAGTAATTGTTTTGTTTTGTTTGTGTTGTGAGTTGTAAAGCAAGAAGGAGATTAAGTTAGATGAAGAAGGCACTAATTCAAAAGCACCTAGTGGTGCTTCAGGTGTTATCATTGAATAATAATTTGCAATGGTTTGAGACTTTTAGTGGACTTTAAAAATATTTGTGTTCTTTACTTTATCTTTTTTATGGATGGACTTTGTAAGAACATTATATTTTTATTTGTATTTTTATGGATGGACTTTATTTATGTGTTTGATGCTAATGGATGGACTTTGTAATAATTTAAATTTGATGTGTTTGAGACTTTTGTTTTGGTGAGTTGGTTTATTTTATTATTTTTGGTATTTGATTTGCTTATATTTGATGTTTGATAGTTAGTAGTTATTAATTTATATTCTTTAGTAGTTTCAATATTCTTTATGATTGGAGGAGTTATATGTATTTGATAGTTTGTAATTTGTATGTTATTATTTTGAAAAAATTAACACTTGAATTTTAATATTTGCAGTATTTAGTAATTAGTATTGTTATTTGTTTAAAATCAAAACTGGATACTATAAAGAAAAATGTATATATATATTTTGTGAGGTAAAATATGTTGTATAAATATAAATATATAATATTTGGTATTAAAGGGGTAAAAGAAAATTTTAAAGGAAAAAAAAAAGAAGTTGGTTCGCGGCGGTCGGGCCGGTGATTTAGTACACGAGCACTCGCTGGGTCAAAAATGTGACCGGTCGGCGGACTTGCGGCCTAGGCGGAACGGGCCAAGAAAAATGCAGTCATTATGAAGCGGACCGGTCGGTCAAGCCGTTTAATGTTGGTCCGTCACGGATCGGGCTAAGCAACGGGGAACGCGTACCAGCTCTATGTACAATAAAAGAAAACAAATCTTAGTGGGTGGACACTCAAGTCAGAGACCACATATATATAAGTCGTAAATCCAAACTCTTACATTTAATTGTCTTTATTTCTTACTTCTATTCATATTTATTTCTAATAATTTGCTTTATCTTGATTACAGAATAAGTATAGACAGTGACTATAGGAAGCACAGACCTAGCAGACCAAGCTGCATGAAGGTGGGCCTACCTCTGACTATTGATAACAACCCATATGAGTTATGATTTTATGTATTTTCTTATTTTAATTTATCCTAGCTTTGTTTCATTTAGTTAGTTTTTAATTTGGTTTTAGTTAATTATTGTTAACTTGTGTTCCGATGTGATGATTTAATGACATTTTGTGATGTTTTAGGTGCTACTTGGTACTTTGTTTGGGCTATGTTTAGGTACGTTGAAGTCAATTCACATTTTGGTATTGAAACAAGTTCAACTGATAACTTGTAGGCATTTTACATCTTAATACAAGAGGATTCGGCTCTTAAGCTCAACATAAAAGTTATAGCTCTCTGAACTAGCTTTCTAACGCTCCTTGAATCACCTCATTTGGACCTTTGCAGCTCACGTTATGGACAGAACAATGACAGAAGGTTGTGCTGTTAAGCTCACTGCGCTAAAGTGTGTCGCGATTGACGTTTTTTGAAGCAGCAAAATCATGATTTTGGGGCCCCCTATCCACTATTTTCATCCCACAACTATAAATAGGTATCTAATAATGAAGCTATAAACAATGTTTCTGAGTTTGGAAGAGGTTAGAACTGTTAGAGAGTGCCCATGCAAGGATTAAGGATTTGGGAGTCAACGTAAAAGAGAGAGATCCCCTGTTAATTCTCATTCGTTAGTTCAAGCTTATGGTACTTTATGGCGTCTTCTTTTCTTCTTTCTACACTGTTTTCTTTGTAGTTTGTTTTCATTTTATCATGAGCTAAGTCCCTATTGTGGCATTGATGGATCCTGCTGTTTGACAATACTCTTTTATATAGATTGATATTAATTTATTTTTATTCTAATGACTAAGTGTTTATATTTATTCTTAATACCTTCAATTGTTTGATCACCAATTAATTGAATTGAGGGTTTGCAATAACTAAAGATAACATTTGTAAGCATAGCCTCTTAACATAAACATCGTGAACTAAGCAAAAACTAAAGATAGGCAAATGTGATTCATGTGATCATTGTTTGGAATCCATAGAACTTAACCAATTTCTTAAATTAGTATGTGGTAAGAGATTAGGTCAATTTAGACTATAAAAACAATGGCTTGACATCAGAGAGACTGATAGTTACTTTAGGGAGTTGGATCATTAATCAATTGGAATAAAAATAAATTAATATTCATAATAGTTGCATTAACAGTTCGGTCAAATCCATTGCCCTGACATTTATCCCATAATATTTTCTCATTTATTTTCTTCATTTATTTACTTTATTTATTTTCTTTTATTTATTTATTTTGGTAATTTATTTTCTTTAATTCCTTCATTTAAATCCATTTTTTGATTTTGTCCAAATAATTATTCCCTTCAACTACCCAGTATTTGATCTATCCTAGTGGAAACAATACTCTAGTCACTACTTTTTTACTTGTATGATCTAGTATGCTTTTTAGAATCGCATCAACTGCCCTCTTATCAATGATGAGGAGAGCTGGTTTCAAACTGTTGGTGACCCTTACAAAGGTCGCATATACACCATGGGACATTACTATATTGATAGTATGTCCCTCTCTTGACCATAGGATCAACTGCTTGTCATGATGCCATACAAGAGTAAGTGCATGCCCTGAATGAGGAGCTCTTAGGTGATCCAAGAACTCCATGTGAGCAGAAGAAGGCTGGCGGGTAGGAGGAGATCAGGGAGCTAAAGATCTCTCTGGAGAAGGAGAATAAGTAGAAGGTCAAGTCAAAGAAAGAAAATTTGAGGAGGACGAAGGTCGACATGCTCAAGTGCTTCCAGTAATTGATGGTGTTATCTCTTTTGTTTTGTATTTGTTTATGCTTATGTTTGTCGTACATTTAGTATGGTTCGGATATTTTAGTTACTACTTTTTAGACACTTATGTTTCGGATTATTCCTTTGTTTACTTATTTGTTTATTATTGCTTTGTTTTACTTATTATTCCTTTAATTATCATTATTTTTAATTCTAAACGAATTTAATATATAATTAAAGAACTATATGACTGAATTAAAAATTAATTATATTACATATGAAAATAAACAAGAAAGAATGAAGCTTAAAAAGAAATTATTTTTATAGTCGGACCCAACCCTAGATCTATGATTAATTTTTTTTCTTCTTTTATTAGTTGTCGATGCTAATGGTACAGGCTCTCAGCAATATGATTAAAAAATATTTTATTTTTATTTAACAACTGTCAGTAATACTATTAAATGTCGGTGGCAATATTAATACTTTGATGGACCAACCAATTCCTATATTTAAATAAGAAATACTTATGTGCATAAGAGTAAAAAAAATTATTTACTTTAATCTATTTATTAATTGATATATAAATTTTGTGAACTATTATTATCTTCTATTTTCTCTATATTTTTTATATAATAACTGATATGTCAATCAATAAATATAACAGAGTAAATATTTTGTTTTGCTCCAAAAGCACATAAGAATTTCTCATATTTAAATATAAAAATATTATTTTAACACTTAAAAAGATGGCTATTGTCACTTCTTTTTGTCTTGTTACTCTCCTTTTACAACTTTTAGTTTAATATTCCTAAAATACCCTTAATTAAATATTATGCTTAGTTCTTTTCTATTGCTATTTTCATATTTCAAATGATATTTAGTAATTATACTAATTAATATCAAATGCTTAATTTGATTAGATTTAATTTAAATTATAATATAAAATAATAATTAAATTCGTTATTTTAATAGTTCAATAAATGCTTAAGTAATTGTAATTTTTTTAATTTTAATAATGTGACTATATTTTAATATTTCAATAATCACATTATTTTAATATTATATTTATGAAATTATTTTATTTTAGTATTATAATCATAACCATAATCACGTTAACGTAAAATAGTCACGTTATTTCATCACCAAAAACAAAAAAGTTATGTTATTTTAACATGTGAGCAAGAAAGAAAAATCAATGTTCCTCTCACCCTTTAACGCATGTAAATAAGAGGTAACTTTGCGGTTTTCTAAAGTTTAGAATTGAGAAATTCGATGATGAGAAAATAATAGTAAATTAAGTTTCAACAAAAAGAGAAAATATTTAAATTTATTAATTATGAAAGAATTAAATTGGGCGTATTTATATTTAAAATAAAAAAGACAAAACAAATTAGAGAATTTCTAAGTAAAATAAGAATTCAAAATTCGGACAAAGCATGTTGATATTTTTATTTAATAAAAATAATAATTTATAATTTGTCCCCGTATATATTATTGTAAAGTATAATTTTACACACTGATTGGCAATTTTTATATGTAAACCTATATTTTGAGTTATAATTTATATTTTATATATTTGATACAATATAATTTGAATTATAATATTATATAAAACTATATACCGTTCTAGGTGTGACTGTACCATTGATATAATTTGAGTAAAAATATTTGACATACAGTATACAACATATCCTAACTATTTTATAGGGTGTGACTATCTTCTTACTAGTAAAATTGACACATAGTATTTAATTAAGGGCATTCTAGATATATTGAATTGACAGTATGAAAGGAGGAGTGACAATAGATAAAAGGGAGTGTTGATAGCTATTCCCTTAAAAAATGAGTATTATTGAAATATCCATTTTATTATTATTAGATGTGATGATGATTCACATTTATAATCCTTAACATCTATCATATATAATGATTATAGGATATCTCAATAGATATTCACTTTTTAGATATTAGAATAACATTAACCATTTAAATATTACGGACTTCTTTAAATAAAATAACTCGTCATAAGCCCAGTTAGAATTTTACGATGGTCAATTCTAGCTACTTGTATTAATTTTTTGTTATTGACAAGCAAAAAATCCATGAGCGTCATCGGTCGGAGGACGAAGATGACGTCCGTAAAAACATTGTCGACACCCAAAATATTAATTTTCAATTGACAACACTGTCGGTAACCCACGAAATTCTTGTAGTGGTTCTTTTATTTGAGATTTTCATAATAGGTAAGAAGGAAAGAGAACTCATGGAAAATAATTTCTCTCATTCCTCTCAAAAGCTAATTATCTTCCCCTCACCATTAACGTGAAATAGAAGGATATAAAAGAAATTAATAATTATAAATTTTTTTCGTTCATTAACTTTTGTTCTATTCCTTTTTTTTTTTTGTCTTTCCAATTTATTCATACTAATTTCGATATTTTCCAGTAATAAAGCCACATTCAAATTAGAGTAATTTGCACTCATTTTTCCTGTCATTTAGTACACTGACACCCTTTTATTTTGTAAAGTTATCATTGACTACTATTGAGATTTACTAAAATTATATTAACCTTTCTATGAATATTAATTCATTAATTTAAGTGAAAAAAATAACATATGACATATATATGATTATTAATGATAAAATTATAACATTTTGACAATATTTAATATATATATTAACTAAAATACCTCTTCGTTATCGTAAGTTATAATTAAAAGTTTACTTTTCATGTGACAAAAAAATATCATATTCAATTAATTTGTTAAATATTATTAAAATATTATAATTTTATCATTAATACTTATATATATATCTCATATTTTTTTAATCATTAAAATTAACAAACTAATATCTATAAAAAGAGTCAGTGTAATTTTAATAAAACTCAAAAAAGTCATTAGTGATTATTTAATAAAATAAAAAGATATCAAATATAATTACACTTAATCTTAAGAAAGAGATTACTTTAATTTTGTTTTTAAATTAACACAATGCTAATTTAAGAGTATTGATCGACAAAACTCACTAAAATAATATAACATACTTATTAATTTTTAAATAAAAAATAAATCGCATTGCTTGTTATTCTTTTATTACTCGGTCAAAATTTTGATTTTTTCTTTTCTTTAATCGTTAACATGCTTGAAATTGATTTGTTCATGTTGAATTTTAATTATAAAACCCCGTGCATAACTAAGGTAGAGGAGCTTGCACCATTAGGTACCGATAGCTAGGCACGTGTCTTTTGGAGGGAGCATGAAGCTTCCGGCATCTAATCCCACGTGGCACCGAAAATCCATGCGAAACACCAATATCTTCCACGTGCCACCTTCCCACCGCCGTAGCTCCTACAGTCGCACCACCGTAAGAAAACCACACACACCCCATGCCACAAATACACCGCTTCTACCTCCACAAAAAGACCACGTATATATATATATATATATATATAAACCCGTCTTCAAACTCAAACGTTCAAGAAACCTGAAAACTACACAGCAACAACAGCATGGAAAGTACAAGTGCTTCTTCGGGAACCCTACCACCACCTCCATGGGAGGTGCTTGTCCTTGTGGCTCAACACCTTGACCCCAAAACACTGGCCATAGCTTCCTGCGTGTCCAAGTCATGGTCATCTTCAATGTCCTCCGACCATCTCTGGAGACCAATCCTGACCGCTCACTTCCCTTCTCTCTCCAACCTTCCACCCGTCGAAGCCATCCCCTACAGCCGCCTCTTCGCCATAGGCCATTCCGCCGCCAAGCGCCACCGTGAGAACCCCTCGAAGCCAAAGCTCTCGCTCAGTGACCTCATCTTCACGGTGTCCATTTCCGCTGCTGAGTCCTTCATCCTCGCAGTGGCAAAACCCTGTGACTCGCTGGTCATGGATCCTCCCGGTGTGTTCCGGTTTGATGTCGGTGTCCATGGCAACGGCGATGCGGTAAGGGAGGGCGTGGAGGAGGTAAGGATCACGTGGAATGTGGTATTGAAAGGGTGGAGAGGCGTTTTCACCATGATGGACTGCAAGGGGAAGGTGGGTTTTGTGCCCGGTGGGGAAGGGTGGTTCTCGCAGGAGCTACCGGCGCCGGGTTGTTGCTCAAATGCGGTGGCGAGCGCGGTGGTGGCAGACTTGAAGGTAGGGATGTGCGGTGGTGAGGAGGGAGTGATGGGGATGTGAGGGTGAACAAGGTGAGCGTGGGGATTTTGAGTGTTGTAGATTGGAGGTATGTTGGTGTGGATGATGGGCTTCGGTACTTGCAACATTTTCTTCTCACTTGTCATGTATTGTAGGTTTTGTAAGCAGAGATGTTGTGCGAGTTCCTCATACGAGGTCTTAGTCCTCAATCAGACAAACCATATGTTATGTGATTAGTCATCAGCATGATAATTATTAAAATGTAAAAGAGTTGATCCCACTTTAGTGTGAGCGAGTCATTTTTATCCTTAAAATATAAATGTGAATCATTTTAATTCATCCATTTATATGTTAGTAATCACATGTCATGTTAAATGTATAATAGTGATTTAAGTTACTCATTAATACTTGATATTATATAAAACTGAGTCATTTTAATCATAAATCATAATAATATAAAAGTAAAATTTTTAAAAGTATTTTTATATATGATACCATAAAATTTTTATTTTAAAAATTGATATTATATTTTTATTACTTATGCTTTTATTAAAAAGATATATTATTTTTTATTTTGGAATATATGTTAGAAAAATAAAATTTTAAGTTATGGTAATAATCTTGTTTAATTTAATCAATAAACTAAAAATAGCAGATAGTCCAATGCATGTTTACTATCTATCACGGTGCACGTTCATCATCCAAGTAAAAAAAAAAAAAATACCTTAGAAAATCAGCCACAAAAACTATACACCGAACATAATCAAAAGAATAACAAAATTGGACTCAACAATAAAATAAGGTGAATACCCAGAAAATGCGCTTGGATCTCATACGAGGTCTTAGTCCTCAATCATGCAAACCATACGAGGTTTGTATTGTAAGTTTTGTAAGCAAATGTTGTGCAAGTTCCTCGTACGAGGTCTGAGTCCTCAATCATGCAAACCATACGTTATGTGATCAGTAAGCGACAATCGTACTAAATGTGGATTTTAATTCTTAAAATTAAGAAAGTATCACTTAATCCTTGAAATTTCAAAAAGTGATTCAACTTAGTCTTTTTGGTGATTCAAGTTAGTTCTTCATGAAGAGTAGTATAAGAACTAATTTGAATTATTTTTTAAAATTTCAAAGACTAAAGTGATACTTTCTTAATTTTAGGGATTAAAATAAATCGCACATATAATTTAGGGATCAAAATGAACCTTTATTCTAATTGTAAAAGGAGTTAATCCCACTTTAGTTTGAGCTTAGAATGAGTTATTTTTGTCCTTAACATATAAATGTGAATCATTTAAATTTATCTATTTATATGTTAAGTGATGACATGTCATGTTAAATGTATAATAGTAATTTAAGTTACTCATTTTAATACTTGACATTATATAAAATGAGTCATTTTAATCATAAATCATAATAATATTAAAATAAAATTTTAAAAATTATTTTTATATATGAGACCATAAAATTTTTATCTTAAAAATTGATAATAAATTTTTATTACTTATTCCTTTTGTTAAAAAGATATATTATTTTATTTTGGAATATATGTTAGAAAAATAAAATTTTGAGTTATGGAAATAATCTTGTTTAATTTAATCAATAAACTAAAAATAGCAAAGAGTCCAATGCACGTTTACTGTCTATTACGGTGGACGTTCATCATCCAGGTGAAAAACAAATCCCTTAGAAAATCAGACCCAAAAACTACACACCGCACAGAATCAAAAGAACAACAAAATTGGACTCAACAATAATCTGAGGTGAATACCCATAAAATACCCTTAGATCTCATAGCTTAGAACCTACGAAGCACAATTTACATGTTGGACACGTATTCGTATCAGATCTTACATATCACATTGATGAAATATGTTGATATATATTTAATTTAAAATTTATTTTTTCTTACTCTTAACATAGAAAAATATAATATAAACAAAGTTATAAAAATGAAATAATACATACATTTTTGAGTTTATAAGAAAATAAAGCAAAAGTGAATCTTATATAAATAATATTTTGAATAATGTATCATTTAATTTAAATTTTTAGTTAAACATATGTCATGTCCATGTTCTATAGTTTTTCAATTTTAGTGTGTCCCTCATGTCATGTTTGTATTCGTGTCAATGTTTATTCTTCATAGCGTAGAACTAATAATACACAATTATAAAGCCAATGGCGTTCATCAAAAGCCTTCTAAATAGCACCACTACCACCACATGTATGTGTGTGTATATATGCATGTGTGAGAGAGTGAGAGAAGGGAAAGAAAGGGTGAGAGTGACACCATTATCACCAAAAAATGAGTAAGTAGACCAAAAATTGAATAGGATTATTCTCACTTAAAATTTAGCAAAAATTGAATGGATTGTTGCTACAACTTAAAATTTAATTTTTCAAGATGCATTTTTAAAATGGAAAGATGCAATATAAGTAATAAGAATTTAATGAAGAGATTTCAATATATTGTATTGGACTAAAATTATGGGCTTGGAAACCTCGGCCCAACATCAAAGAGCTCGAATGTGGGGCCCATGATTAGTCCCATGGCAACCATATCTCCTAGATATTCCCCATAGATTACAGAAGATATCTCCTAAACACAGAATCTCCAATTATCTCTCTATGTCTCCTATAATATCCTATTATCATCTTTACTAATATGGATCATATTTACTTCTGAATAAATCCTATGAACATCTCCTCTATTCAAGGAAGATTATCTCCATATTTATTCGGATCACCTCTCACTATACAAGGGGACTAACACCCCTAGGTATGACATAATTTTTTATCTTCACATACGCTTTTCCACTTTGCGCCTCATTCACTTATTGACTTGAGTATCAGAGTGTTTTGTAGGTACCTCATCCCTTGCTTGCACGGATGCAGAAGCTACATGCACCCTTGTCTCCACTTCTAGGTAAGAACTGTGGAGTCCACTATAGGGCCCAGGACAAGCCTCCCCATAATCCTAAACACAACCACCAAGATAAAACAATCCCACCAACAATCAACCTCCTCCAATATTGAAGAACTCTTCAACCAACATGAAGCACCACCTCCACCCAAGCCCAATAACCAACCGTGACCAAAGGCATTGTGGTCCCTTCTAATGAGCTCATGACCACTAGCCTACCTATTAACCTCAAACTCCAACATCACTGTGTCCTTATGCGACTTAGTCCTTCATCATGATGTTCAAATCCATAATGTTGGTCAATGGGGCAACAAAAAGATCCTCTGCCAAACTTTCCCATCGTTTCTAAAAGGCCAACACTGGAATTGGTTTTCCTTTTTTCCAGAATTCCATCCATAACTTTGGTGAGCTAGCTGAGACCTTCACCAACATATTCATCTTTTCTAAGGTATACATGAAGACTTCGGACTCCTTGGAGCACATAAGAACAAGGCCCTGATGAGTCCTTAAGGACAGCTAACTAGATTTAATGAAGAAGCCTCAGCAGATCCTAGACCTAGACTTGGTGGTCGGCTTCACCAAGTAGGAATTGGCCTATGCTCAAGGTAGGCATTGTACCATTCCAAGAAGAAGCCAGGAGAATGCTATCATGGATGCCTAACATAAGGCACATGACCAATAACCCTCATAAGAAACAAGGTTCTTAATTTCACCTTCCACGGGAAATCCCTAATTTCTTGAAGTCTCCTAAAAGCATCCTGAACCACTGCACTTCTCTAAAGCAAGCTAGTCCTTCCATAGATGATGAATCGACCTCTCCATCCTTTTCCCTTAGCACCTAGGACAGCTTAAGTTCTTGGTGGTGGTGTTGATTACTTCATGAAATTGATTGAAGCCAAGCCCTTGGCCATGATCATGTGGCAGAAGATCCAAAAACATATAGAAGAGGATAATATGCAATTCAACCTACCGAGAGTGGTCACAGACAAGAAACTCATCACAAACCAAAGATTGAAGGAACTCTGTGACAATTTCCATATCAACACATCTTTGCCTCTCTCCTTAGACTAAAGGCTTAGTTGAAGCGCCAACAAGGTAATCCTTACAAGACTCAAGAAGAAGCTTGACAAAGCTTAAGGTTTCTAGGCCGAAGAACTGCTTAGATCTTATGTGGATATCATAACACTATGCAATCCTTGACCCAGGAAACACGCTGCAGGCTTGTCTTCAATGCGTAGCAATGCTCCTGTAAAGTAACATCCTAACATCTGACAAATGACTTTCAATGAAGAAACAGATCCCTAAAATTGAAAAACTGGTTAGACCTTATAGAAGAAGACTAGGAATTGGCCTCATTAATGAACAAGCAACCAGCCAATGGGTGGCCTGAGCATATAGCAAAAAGCATGATGCCAAAACCTTCCAAGTGGTGACATAGTCTTATGGAAAGTGGAGCTTCAGAGAAACCCTGGGAAAAGGGAAACTATCACCAAATTGGGAAGGGTTATTGTCACAAGTGATATTGGTTGAGGAACTTACAATATAGCCAACCTTTCTGGGTATCAATTTCCAAGGATGTGGAATGCCACATCCCTCAAGCAATCCTACAACTGAAGATAGTTCTTTAAATCACACACAATGAGTACACTTTTTTTTTTCCTTTAGTTAGGTTTTGTCCCACTAGGTTTTACTAACAAAAGTTTTAACGAGGCATATCCTGAGCCGAACACTTCGGTGGCTCATCATAACCAATGTAACCTATACATACATGCCTTATATTTCAATAAATTACATTTTTACATTCTTTGCTTCTTAAGTAAGGCCTATATGGTGACTAATCTTAGAATGTCCCGGGACTAGCTTCGAGCACATTCCGAGCGTGCAATGACAAGATGTCTTTGGAATAGCTCCAAACACATCCCAGAGTACACAATGCAATAATGAGATGTCTTCGGGCTAGCTCCAAGCACATTTTAGAGAACATATCCTCACCAACTTTGAACACATTCCAAAGCATCAAAAGATGGATATGCGGGCGAAAACAACTTTGGCATTATCTGAAGAGCACTAGTCGGTACTAATAAACCACTGGTTGAACATAACTTTGGCATTGTCCAAGAAACACACATTGTTCAACTTAGCCTTGAGCTCTCTTTTCTATCTTAGAACTCATCCATGGGTCCTCGCCTTTCAAGGTCCCAGTAGATCCCCGGATTCCTTCTCAAAATGTAAGATGATCATTACTGACGAAGCCCCTAGATCTCAAAATACCAATAGAGACCATGGATCCCCGGCCTCATTATCATAGCCGCGTCTTTAGGGTGGCCGAACTGTTGATCAATGAATTCTAGGAAAGGAAACTCCATGCTCCATAGGCTTGAAGTATTCATAGTGTCGAGGAAATCCTTAATTAGGAGTGCCAAGAGCTTGACCTAGCTCTAGGGACACGGTAATTAGTTGGAGAGTAGCACATCTTTTTTTTGCTACATAGGTGGCCAAATCTTTTGGGAGAAGTTTGGGAGTCATCTTACTGAAAGGCAAAAATAGACAAGATTAGCAAATACCTAAAAAATCCAGGATCGAAAGAAAGAAAATCCAATAACTACCTATATTTTTGAGAACTCTCTCATTGTTATATCCCTACTCTAATAAGAAACCGCAGGAAGGGAGAGCTCGGACCACACACTCCTCTAGGAAGTTGATCACTGCCTAATCCTCAATGAAAGGGAGCTATACTCACCTTCAAAATCTGACGAGGGCTAGACTTAGGAAGGGAATCTCTCAGCATACATCTATGAAGAAAGGGAACTCGGACTTGACCCATCTCAATGTCACAACCTGGGAGCGTGACCGGCACGTGAGAAATCCCGTTCTACGCAAGCCTCGTAACATGTTAACTATTTCTACATGCATACTATGTTCGTAAAAATCCATTTAAAATAGAAATTCTCTTTTCTCCATAGATCATCTATCTTTAAAACGTAAGTAATCATAACTGGTTTCTCATAAATCACATTCAAGGTCCATGTATCATAATATAACACATATGCTATAAGTTTGCTTTGTTACAAAAATGATCATGAAACTAATACATATAATTCATAGGATGCAAAATACAAAACATGCTTTTAGTCGGGATCCTACTTGCATTGTATTGGAGTACTAAAACAAGACAAGAATGCTTCACTCAAGTGAAGCTTACTAGCTGAACTCTCCTGCTGATGAAAGGTATGAGGAACCTGGGAATTTGTTGTATCTATAATGAGAAAAAGAGACAGATG
The DNA here is from genome assembly GCA_030441495.1 of Dalbergia oliveri. Classification (NCBI taxonomy): domain Eukaryota; kingdom Viridiplantae; phylum Streptophyta; class Magnoliopsida; order Fabales; family Fabaceae; genus Dalbergia; species Dalbergia oliveri. The sequence goes on along the minus strand of JAMLFY010000012.1, from coordinate 23,896,016 downwards.
ATTTTTTATCCAAAAACTTGAATAAGTAGTCCTCACCTAAAATCCTTTTCATGGGACACCAAAGAACAATGCATAAGATCATAATAACATCAATAATACTTAAAAGTCTTACATGATCAAGTATACATATATATTTATATATGTTCAAATCATCATTTTAAACTCAAAAACAGTTTCCTCAATTTACTTTCATACCTCAAATCATATAAGCCCATAGTATAGTAGCTCATAGAGAAACAGTAATGTCTAGTCTAAAATATCATAACAATAAAATGTCTAACCTAGATATTGTCTAGTCTATGGGTTCTTAAGCCAAATCGGGCACCTAACTAGGTCCTATGTCTATTCCGTGAACTAGGTTAAGAAACTTGGTACCTGTAACACCCTAAAAATTATTTAAAAATTAATTTGGGATTTCTTAGTTATAATTCAAAAAATCTAACAAATTTAGTAGCGATGAGGATGGCCCACAGGACGTGTTAAAAAAAAATTCGGGCGGAGATGAATAGTGACCTCTTGGCCTATGGGCCTCTCGGAAGCGTTGAAAGCCTAAATTTGGGACTAGGAAATGTCAAGCACTAAGAAAGAGAGGGCTAAGGCTAGAAATGATAAGGAATGAGAAGTCATACCTAAAATTAATTTTCAAGTAATGTTTGATTACCTGGGTAAATGTTTTACTCAGTAGAGTTTTGATGTTTGGTTTTTAACATCGCACAAGTTACTTAGTGACTAGTAACCTTTACCAATCACTTTATGCCAAGTGGATGGTAAGGATTGAAACTTGAAAAGTAAGTTTCAATCATGACCTTTCATTTATTATATTTACTCTGGAGCCAATATCTCATCCGTTCGATGAAATTTTGGTATGCGATTTTAACATTGAAAAAGCTACTTGTTCACCAAGCTAAAGTGAGCCACTTATCTTGAGCCAAGTGGATGGCCAACATTTATTCTTTGACTATCCAATCAAATCATAGCCATTCATATCATTTCTTTTCCCAAAAAGAAAGAAAATTACACTTTACTTACATAAATACTACATTTGTATCAAGATAAAGAGAAGCTACCCAACCTTATCACTCCAAGCCCAAACATTTCGGCCAAGACCTCTAAAATACAGCCTCCATGTTTCTTTCTTCCAAACCTCCATTGACAAGCTTCAAAGCTTGCAAAACCTTAGCTCAAAGTCACTAAAACACCAAGATCCTTTCACAAAACTTGTTCTACTCCTCATAATCTATCAAACTAACCAATTGAAATTTCATTTCCTCACCATTTATCACCTTGATACCTCATATCCTACTGCCTAAGGGAGGGTTTGATGTTGGCTTGAAGGCCTTCAAGTGAGAAAAATCATTCTTAGAACATCCTTGAAACCAAAATCCTTAAAACCACCAAAGTAGGGTTTTCTTTGGCCTTTTCTTTCCAATTTTATTCTGAACATTTCTGATTGGTTTTGGTCCAAATTTTTTTATTGTATTGGTTAATAATATATGGATATTGATGTATTAATTTTGGTGGTGTGTTTGGATGATGTTAGAAATCTTTTTTGTTAAAAGGAATTTTGAACTATTCTGTTCATTTTCAATTTTCCTTGGTTATGAATCATGAATTTTCTGATGTATTTGTAGATGTTTTTATACAAATTATATATTGAAGCTACCCCTAACCTAGTTTCATAAATTTTCTTGAGCTCTGTTTTTGACTCCTAATGCTTTGAAAAAATCAAGAACCAAATGGTATCCATGCTTGCTTATTGGAATTGAAGCTAATTTGTCTAATTTTTTCACCATAGCAACTGGTTGAATTTTCCTTTGAAATTTTTATAGAGTGTTGACAACATCTTGAAGTGTAATTTGATTTTCCTTTTGAATTGATTCAATCATTTTGTAGGGTTAAAAATTATAAATTTTGGTTCTTGAGCTGAGGTTGAGTGGTTCTGAACACCAAATTTGTCTAATTTTGTTAACATGGTTAGAGAAGGATTTTCTGAAATTTTTATAGGGCCTTGTAGACACATTGAGGTATCTTGGAGAATTTTTATAGCCCTTGAAATGGATGTTTAATATGCAGAATAAATCATACTCCTTAGGCATGAATTCTGCCAATAACATGCTGTATTTGTGCTGAAATGAACTCAACTATTGATTTGGTGATATAATGACTCTTAATTTCAGTATGATAAGTATGGATGCATGCTAGACAATTTAAAGATTGATGTATGAGACACAAATGAGAATTGCATTGTGAATGAATACCCATATGTGTTTTATGCATGCATTGGAAAAAAGTGAATGATATATTGAATTAAGTTCTATAGTCATAAAGAAACATGAGATCCTCTTTGACTTGTCAAGGGAAAATAAAGAAACATGAGATCCTTTCGACTTGTTAAAGGCAAATAGAGAGAGGCGAGATCCTTTTCGACTTGCCGAAGGGAAATAGAGAGATGAGATCTTCGACTCCGAGGGCAAATAGAGAGGGGTGAGATCCTTTTCAACTTGTCAAGGGAAAATAAAGATAGATGGTCCTCTTCGATTTATTAAGGGCAATTAAAGATAATTTTCCTATATTTGGCATATTCATATTTGTATCATATCGAATCATTTTAATTGACATTATTTAGTATGATTATAAGCTTATGATGAATGTGTACAAATTGATTGATTTTTAAAATAACCCACTTCAGGAAGTATGGTTTTAACTTTAAAAATAAACCTATTATAAACTGCATGATCACCTTTTCTTAATAAACTGAAATGGTTGAGACAATGATGATGACATTACAATTGCGTATTTGGGGAAATGCCGTACTTGAGTAATTCTCACCCTATGTGTTTGTGTTTAGTGTCATCTACAGGTTGATCAGGAAACCATGGGGCTATATACAAAGGAATCATATTGTAGTAGTTTAGTAGTTAGTGTTTTTATTATATTGTACTCAATTGTATGTATATGTTTGTAAACATAATAGAGAACATATATGTACTAAAGCTCATGGGAGAGTTTCCTTACTTATGTTGTGTTAAATAAATACTTTATTTCCTTGCTATATATTTTGATAGAACCACGAATTAGTTACTATACGATTTGACAGATTCTGTATAGATAATTAAGAAAGGTCCACTAATTAATAAGTAACAACTCTAGAACGATGTCATGCCTTAAGGATAAGGTCGTACTTGGGAGGTTGTTATAGGTAACAAGGTTAACGATCATTTTTCTAGCCATTAACTTAGGAGCTGTTTCTTTATGGCTACCATTTAAACCAATTAAATGAATCCATGTAAATATGAAACCCTTTGAAACCTTCTAGTTCTCTGAGAGCTTTGAATCTATCTTATTTTAACAATCTGACCTTAGCATAATCTCTATGAAAATCATGTAAAAAGGATCACTCTTTGTAGACCTTGTAATTTCAAAAGCTCACAGAATATGTAATCATCAACAATCCTGAATCTCATGAATATTCAAGTTCTAAAACCTTTTAGTTGATTATATAAATCAGATTTCAAACCATCAAGTTTTCATAACTCAACATCATATTCTGAAATTAAGGATATTAAAACCATATTTCTGTAAGCTCAGAACCCTTAAAAGCATTAATGCAGTATGTTTGAATGACAACAGAACCAATTTAAGGAAAATATTTTGAAGAACGACTAATGTCTACCTTGAGTTTCTTAATGCAGCAAACATGTTATATTGTTAGCATAATACGACTTATAGTGAAGATAATTTCACTTTACATATGTAACACCCTAACTTTTAACCTCATACGCTAGTCGCATTCCGATTAGTTATTAGTTGTTACGCCTTTGTTTCAGATCTTGACTTATTTTTCTTTAAAATACGAATAATAAAATACGTCTAAATTTTTTTTTTTTTTACACTCAAAGCTTAAAATGCGAGCCGCGCATGTGCATAGATACCCACTATTATACGTAAGACATAGCAGCCAAGATACGGCATCATAGCAATCATAAATAAACCATAGAGTAGTCACAACACAACTTATAGTATCATATCATAATCATAACATAACAACGATGTCCTTATAAATATAAGGACACCTTAAGATACTAAATACATCAAGCAAGTTTAAGTAATGCAAAACATGACTTTAACAAGGCTAGACTAGTCTTCATGCTTCCGTTGCGACCTGATGGACTAGATAAGGTGATTCCTACACCCGCGCCTCAAGAAAGATCATGAACGATTCGCATCATTTCCGTCTGGAGATGACATGGAAGAAAAACAAAGGGGGTAAGAAACTTATTCAAGATTCTCAGGAAGGCTCCCCAACTTTAACACAAGTGTCATCGCGTCCCCAGCCACTTCAATTTTCATTATGAAAGAGGTGTGCATGCATAAAATTCAATTTTAAACTTCTCAAATCCTTTTATTCCAAGTGGGTGTCTTTTAGCATGAGTCTTGATGGTATGAATGCAACAAATAGCTTATGTATGCATGACAATACCTTGAGCATAACGGCATATGTAAACAACACATATTACACAATCAAATGCACCAATGGAACAAAATGAAACATATGCATATGCGTCTTTCACTTTATCATGATTGAACTTCGAGTTCCTTTCTTAACTTTTCCACCCTCATACATTGCCTCCAAAACCAACCATCTCACTCCCTTGCGATTTTTAACATGGTCACCAAAACTCCTATTTGCCAATTGCCTAGGAATGAGCTCAAATCTAACTAGTCGTCACTAGATTCACATGGGAAAGAGGGAAATCATATTTCTTTCTTGGATCACCTTACACAACCTTTAACTCGGGAAGTCAGAAGGATCATTTCCACATTAGCATATCATATGAAAATGTAATATGAGCATGAAATCATAGGATATCATCAAACATATCATGTTTAGAATGCAAGACCATAACTATGTCATATTCTTTACTTTCGCTCACATGCAACTTTACCATATATCAAGTAAAAGCATAGCGTGCCATTTGCATTTCAATCAACTAACCATAATAACACATAACCTTTCATACACATGACATTATTACTTTCACACGCTCTTGATACATCATAAATATATGTTCACTCGATCACTTACTCACATCATATCTCCTATCTTATAATATCTTATGCTTTGACCCTTACGGGTCTTAAACTTGTGCTCTAGTTATCCTAACGCCCATTATATACCTTTGATGCACCTAAGGGATCACTACTTATAATTCTCTCTAATTTTTATGGTTACTAACCCTTCCAAACAGCATTACATATATTGGGCATAACGGGGTTCTAGAATCTACGTCTTTGACCCTTTCTAAGTTCCGTCTTCGCCTAAGGCTCTATATTCAATTCCTAAACCAATTATTAGGGATTCCTACACATATCCACTAATTATAAACCATTTTCCTTAAGTTCAATTATGCTGAAACAGAATTTACAATTTTTGTATCTAAGTGTTCTAGAATTCTCATTTTAAGTCCTTTCTAGTTACTTATTCTTTCCTAACTTCCCTAAATTGTTCCTTGCTTCACTCAAACATAATTTTACACATTTTAACTCCATAAAATAGAATTAATACAGTGGCCAAACAATCAAGGCAGAACCGAAAAGTATAGCTCACATAATCACATAATTTCATGATTTAAATGCATATAAGTTGCTAGTTTTCTCTTGGAATAATTTTAGGAACTCAAAACTCTTTTAGAAACCAATTCATCTCATTAAAATCATATAAATATAGGTGAGGTCAGTAGCTAAGTTATTTTGTTCATGAAATAGATTTAAAACATAAAATCTTGTTCATAATATTCTTTAAGTTCACCTAAGCTTAGAAAAATTCTAAGACATAGGCTATGGGCACTTATGATTAGATGAACTCATATCAAGTCCATCATCATCATCACAAGGCCGAAATGGCATTCTTGAAATGCTTCCATTTTCTAAAACTTTATATATGATACTTGGGCAAGTCTTTGAGCTCTAGAGTATTTAAGTGATGACATAATCATAAACATGCTATGCACTTTATTTTACTCTTCATTATAAAGTAAAGTGAGAGCATAAAATAAATATGAGATGCAACCTCATTATTATCTTTAAAGATTAAGTGATAACTTGAAATATAAACATGAAGTGCAAGCTTGGAAATTTAAACATGATAATGCAAGTTCATTTATTTATTCTTGAGAGCTTAGTGATGGCATCAAAAAGTAAACATGATATGCAAACTTATTTTATCTTAACTAGAGCTCATGCAAGACTTTAGAGGAACATCAATAGCCTTAACCCAACATGTATCTTAACAATATAAAGTGAGCTTTAGAGTTCTTAGCACCAAGTCTTCAAAGAAGTCTTTGGTTTGAACTTCATCATCAAGCTCAAGAAAATGGACTAAGAGATAAACATCAACACTTATCAAAGCAAACATAAAAAGAACTACTCATATTCTTCATTTTATTGCTCATGGGCTTCAATCTAGAGTAAACTCTTAGAACGGCCAACCAATTTTAAGGTTGGCAAGGGTAAGCTTAGAGCTCTTTGAAAACATATGATTAATTTTTTTAAACAAAACTTTTAATGAGCTACTTAACATTTTTATCAAACTTTGTACAAAGAAAGGAATGAAAACCCAAATCTTTGAGGAGGAAGGAAATAAGAACAGAAATCTTGAGTAAGGAAAAGGAAAGGAAAACCGAAATCATGTATGGTCCAAGACCAAGTTTTTAAGCTTTAGAGGTTTCTCACATAGTAACCACAAGACCATTATCTTGAAACCTCATTATCAAGCTAAAGATTTTCACATAAAAGGGCTCCAAGGCCGAAATGAGAAAAGGAAAGAAAGAGCTTTGAAACCAAGAGAAAACTAGAACTTTTCTTAAAGAAAGCAAGTAAAACTTTGAAAATAAACCCCTACCAAAGATATTTTTCTTTTTGAAAGATGGAAGCTTGATCTTGAAACAAGATGAGAAGAACAACTCCTTCCTTGATGCTTAAAGGAATTCGGCCAAGAGAAAAGAAAAAGGAGAAAGGTTTGCTTTGAGTTTTTGAGCTTGGGAATGAAAAGTCTATGTGTTTAATGGAAGGTTTATGGTGTTTGTGTGATGGTTTATGTTTGGGAAATGATGGATGGTGATGATCCTTTGAAAGGAAGAAGAAGAAGTAGGAAGAACTCTTAGAACTCAAAGAAAGGAAGTCTTAAAGCTTTGCACAAGTGAGCAAAGGTTTGCAAGCTTTCTTGGATGCTAATTTATAGAAGAATGAAACATAATGGAGGTGCCAAGGGGAAGAGAAACCGTCGGCCATGAGGAGAGAAAAAGAGAAAAATATCTCTTTACAAGGTATGGTTTTGGGTATGGCTCAAAGCATGGGCAAGCATGGGTAAAAACATGGGCAACCATGTTTCTTTAAACAATTTTTAATGAAATTTCAACATGTGATGGATAATTATGGGGGAGGTGTGGCTGATTGTATTAAGGCCTAATGGGGAGAGAAAATCTCATCTTAATGTTGGTTTAGGTGTTGTTTAGGAGTTGATTTGGTTAGGACATGAATTAGGAATTGTAAGTAAGTGTTTAGGTGAGATAATGGGTAATTAAGGTGGTTCAAGACAAGATTAGAGATTAGTCTTGCTTGATTAGTGCAAATCCACCTTTATTAGGGAGGAATCTCATCATGTGACAACTTCCATGATTTAAGGAAATTGATTGGAATCTTACTATTCATGAAAATATGACATAAAGTCTTAAATCAAAGAAAAGGATTTTGAGTTTCTCTAAGCAATCTTAGGTTCTAATTAATCTTAATTAATTATTTACTCAGAAACAGGGAAATACTTACGGTAAAAAGCTTCCTTGAAGATATCCTTGGTAACTTAGACTGGGATGCTTCGAACAATCCCTTGGTACCAACCCACCAGAATTTGGCGTCTGCTTCTAACATGTAAGTAGCAAAAGCCACCTTTTGGATTTTCGTGCAAGGAAGAACAAGAAAATCTTCTCCATGGCTTTAATCCATTCTTCGGCTTTACTTGGATTGAAGGCTCCATGAAATGGTGGGGATTCGCCTTTTGGAACTCGGCAAATTTTTAATATTCAACATCCATTCATTCCTTCAGGGTTACCGCCTGGTTCTGTTCCTCATTACGCCCAACCTTTCCATCATTCGGTCAAGCATGCTTGTTCTCTCATTGTCACGCCACTTTACGGAATGTATCCATCATATTAGCTTCATTTCCAACTCCGTCCTATTGATTCAAATTCAGTCAACTGATTCCTATCACCGAACAAATATTAAGTTAATTAGGCTCAATACAAGCTAAGTGTGGTAGTAACCCATAACATTCTTAATCAGTCATACACATATATAGAATTATAATGCATGACATTTACTAAGGAAGCATAGCCGTCCATTGCTCAAGGTCCTACAGGATAATTCTCATACCATAATGTAACATCCTCCCTTTCAGAAACTGATGCTTAAAGAAGAAGATTTGGCTTCTTGAACAAGCTTTGGACATGTATTGATCTTATAACAATTGCATGAAGATATTATGTGATAAAGAAAAATGGATGGGTAAGATTTAATCTTGGATTCCAAGATTAAATCTTGGCCTTCCACATGTCCTAAATAGGTGGATATCATCCATTGTGATGATGGAAAAATCACACATTGAAATTTATTTCCATCATCACCAATGGATGATATCCACCTTAGGACATGTGGAAGGCCAAGATTTAATCTTGGAATCCAAGATAAATCTTAGCCATCATATCACATATATTCATGCATTATATTAAGATCAACACATGTCCAAAGCTTGTTTAAGAAGCCAAATCCTTCTTTCTTTAAGCATCAATTTCAAGGACAAGGGGGGATGTCACATGTAGGAGGTTTTGGTTGAACTAGTATAAACCTCCTATGCGGCATTCTTTTCTCCTTTATATCGCTTTCTTTTATTGCCTTGACACTTATATTCTGTATTTCTTAGAGGACTTGATCTCACATACCTCTTTGTATTTCAACAAAGTAAGATTGGTTGCATAAGGTTATAATCAATAAGAGGGAATTGATTATGATGAAACCTTTACACCATGTAGCTAGGCTGAAAGCAATAAGAATGCTACTTACTTTTGGTGCCTTCAAGAGACTTACTATTTACCAGATGGATGTCAAGTCTATGTTCCTAAGTGGATTCCTCTGAGAAAGTATATGTAAAGCGCCTCCTGTTTTGAGGTGAAACCTTCCCAACCATGTCTTCAAGCTTATAAAGGCATTGTATGGCCTGAAACAAGCTCATCGAGCTTAGTATGAAAGACTAAGTACCTTCTTGTTGAAGAATCGGTTCAAGAGAGGTAATGTTGACACTACTCTTTTTACTCTTGAACAAGGTAATCACTTTCTAATAGTTTAAATATATGTTGATGACATCATAGTTGACACCACTGATTATTCTCTCTGAAAAGTTTTTAAAATTAATGCAGAATGAATTTAGATGAGCATGATGATGGGTGAACTCAAGTTCTTCCTTGGTTTGCAAATAAAACAAAAAAAAGAAGGAACATTGATCCATCAAGAGAAGTACACAAAGGAGCTTTTAAAAAGGTTCATCATGGATCAAGCCAAACCTATGAGTACCCCTATGCATCCATCTCAAATCATTGATGCTAATGAGATAGGAAAAGGCATCATAAACCAATTACCAGGAATGATCGGTTATTGTTATATCTTATAGTAGGTAGACCAAACATTCAACCAAGTGTGGGAATTTGTGCTAGATTTCAATCTAACCTAAAGCAATTACACTTAAATGCTATTAAAAGAATCTTTAGATATATTGTATTACTAATCTTAGTTTATGGTATGAGAAAAGTACATCATGTGAGATTGTAGGTTACTATAATCTAACTCCTGGAGATAGGTAGAGAGGAAAAGCACAAGTGGGTGTTGTTGCTTCTTCGAAAGAAGCCTCATCACTTGGTCGTGCAAGAAGCAAAATACCATAACTCTTTCTACTCCTACTGAAGTTGAATATGTGGCTATTGCTAACGTTGCACCCAATAGTATGGATACGAAACTAGCTAGAAGATTATGAACTGAGGTATTCCAATATCCCTATCTTCTATGATAATGCTAGTGCTATTAATCTTGCTAAGATCCTATCCAGGCACTTAGATCCAAGCACATCGATGTGAAACATCATTTCATTCGAGGTCATGTTCAAAAAGGAGATGTTAGGTTAATGTTTGTAAATATTGAGGACCAAGTGTCCGATATATTCACAAAACCATTAGTTGAAGATCGCTTTTGTGTCTTGAAAAAGCTTTTGAACTTAAAAGTTTTAAACCTACATAAGCATTCATGCACAAATGTCTCTGGTTATCCCCTTCGTTGCTTAAACTGAAGCCTACATGAAGATATTAGTTTGCAAGGCAGAGAATCAAGTTGAAGATTAGAAAATCAGTTTGTAAGCTCAAAGAAAAGATATTTTGGGTTAGAAAGTGAAGAAGAAGCTTAGAAAGTAACTATGTTTAGAAAGTGATTTCAAGCATCATAAACCATCCTTTCTGAAAGGAAATGAAAAAGGTGGGAAAACACCCACTCTTTGAGTTTCTTTATCCCAATGTCGTTTCATATTTAGTCATTCACGTCCCATCTCTTAAATATATCCCCACTCTTCACATGTCACTCTTTCACCTTCTGCCTTCAACCTCTTACCCAAGCCTCAATCATTTCATATTCCTCTCTCTTTCTCTATCTTTCTCTCTCTCACACACACACACACATACACACATACACAAAGCCTTCATCTTTGTAGTCGCATTCTTTTTCTCTCAACCTTACTTTGTTCATCATCGCTCTACCTTCAAAATCCATAAATGGCTGAAAGAAAACACTATGCTGGCCGAATTGTCAACATGGGAACACTTCTCATGTTTGATGAACCCATCCATCATAAGCACTATGCAGAGAACTTTTACGACTAGTGGCTCCAAGGAAGAAGCTGAGAGAAGCTAATGGTTCAAGTCCTCATCCTACTATAAGTCATCACCTTCTAGGGGTAGGAAGGGTTTCTCAACCTCATTGACCAGGTATTTCAGGGATAGTTATCACGTTCTATTCCCAGTTATTTCAGTATCTTTCTATGCTAACCTCTTACATCAGAGGTATTGACTTGGAGCTGAGCATAGTTGACCTCTCCAATATCATTCTTGCTCCAACGAAGAACTCATATGCTCATCGGATGGAACTGGTTCATGACTCTTAGAGTCTTAGTAGAGGAGCTCTCTACATGTCTCATGAACTCTCCCATACGCCAACCTGATGATATAACGGCTGCCATGTTAAATCTAGGGAGGCAGGGTTTTCACCCTCATCTAGTTTCTCTCTCTAGGCTGGGAAGCACATACCTATTGGTGGGAATAGACTACATGTTACTCTCTCTGTCCTGGTAAAGGAAGGTAAACCCTAAACTAATTTTTGACTACATGCGAGTGCCATTTCTTGAGAAGAGGAAAATGTTGCTCCTTATGGGATCTTGTTAACCAGGATTTTGAATACTCGCATTACCCATTGGCTAACGAATGGTATGAGTATATGGAAGGTCCTCTGACTCTTCAACTCCTTCAGGACCCTAAGTAAACCCATAGGTATAGCAACAACTGGGGTCAACGACCATGCCTAGAATAAGAGATCCTGCCATGGAAAAGGCCGCTCTAGAAATAGGGAAAAGGAAAAAAAAAGGAAAATAATCCTTCTTTGAAGGCCTGTTATGAAGATGATGAAAGACCTAAAATAATTATAAGATATGGGGGAAAACCCCATCACTTAAGCATGTCTTCAAAATCTAGAAGAAATCAAACTCAAAGTCTTATGATTCTGATTTCCTCAAGGATGAGTCGAAAAGGACAATCCTAAGACTAGCTCACCTCATGTCACTCCCATGCTGAAAAATCTTATCCTCTTCCGCTCCAACTATACCTGATCCATCTTCGACTTTAATGGTGATTCCTTATCAAGCCAACCTATGCTAATAGTGCAGCCAAGCTACACGAAGTTCAATTACTACGTGAGCAACACTTCATCAACAATTGGCTGGATCAAATGGAAGCTCTATCACGAAGACATGAAGCTCTTCTGTTGGAAATCCATGAAGTGAAGAAGATGTTTTTTTACTATTTCCAAACACTAACTAAATATTGAGAGTCATCTAAATTAATATTATCGATCTTATATCCTGAGTAAGTGACAACAATATAATTACACCTACAAACTTGATATAGATAGTAGCCATATATTTTTATTATTTTTTTTAGATTGAAGCAATACACTATTGTTAAAAGTAACTAATCCTATTAACCTATTTAAATGGTGGATGAAAACTGGTTAGATGCACAATTTTGATGCAAGAGAAGAAGCATGCATTGTACTCTATATATCATATCTTCTAATAGATTATGCACACTACTACACTCTTCTCCTCCAAGTTTGCAACTCATAATTAATTTTTCCTGCATTGTTGAAGGTTATAGTCAGAAATTTATTGTCTGAATATTTGCTATTTGGCATGCTTGTAATTAAGAGAACTTTGTTATCTAGTAAGTTGTTCCCAATGCTCAAATTAAATGTATTTGTTATGATGAGGGCTGCATTATAAATTCCATGATTTCCATCAAATAGTAGTTCAATTAAAGTATAGGCATATGTAATGCATGGGTATGATAACTATATCTCATGCATAATAATATATATGATTTGAGTGATATCAATAATGATAATATTTTATAAACATGTACTTTAATATTGTATCATATTACAATTGTGGTTTAAATTGTAGATAACATAAACTGAAAATAGTTCTTTTCCAAAGTGAACATAAATAAAAAAAAATATGAAAGATCACCAAATAAAAGGATAATAAGGAAAATATGATGTGAACATGACAAATGAAAATCAAGAAGCTCTCATTGCATTTGAATGACTCTACAAAAGATGAAAAATGTTAATTAACATTGAATGAATATAAAATTAAGAAAATATATGTAATGGACAATGCATATATAAGGTCACATGCTATGTAAATGCATTGATGATTATTGCTTACCATATGAAGTAATGTTTTCAAATATTTCTCTATAGACCACATTCATTATGCAATTTTCACTTATGGATTCATGGTTCTCTATTAGAATTCTCAACCCTTATCTTGTCTTTATCCTTGAAATAACAACATATAATTGTCTATGAGAAAATGCAGGCTTTAGAAGATATATCAGGCTATAGACAATGTTTGGCCTTGAGACTTGTTTATTGTCATAGCAAAGGACACAATTATTGGAAATTGTCTCCTTTGGAATTTGATGGGAAGCGCATCATTATTTGGAATCATGTTCATTTTTTAAATCAAAACAACTTCACCAACTTTTTTCCTATTAGATTTAAGCGTTCAATCACTTGATTCCCTAATCTTCTTACATGCAGCTTGGTCCTATTACACAATCCATTTGACAAATTAATATTTCTCAATATCATATGCACATGTTCTTTCAAGATCAATTTATGAAAAGGTAATCCGAAACAATTTATCCATTCAATATCTATGGAGAAAAAACATCTAACTTAATTCCATATTTCCTTCTACATTTAATCAAAACTCAAGTAAATCCTATCTTCTCCAAGGACCCTAGACGTTGTGTGGTTATTAACATTTGTGACAATCTCTAATGTAGGAGCTAGAATTGTATGTCCTTTCCTTGAAAAACTCAACACTTGTTACATTAGACACAATGTTTGGGTATACAAAATCTATCAAGACATCAAATCCAATCATAAAATTCTATTAGAATATCACCTGGAATTTCAATTTCTGATTCACCTTCATTTGAATGTCCAATAAGACCATTTCCTATTTCCAATAGCCAATTGCTAAACTTGTTTATTTCTTATTTTCAGAACCATTATAGCAACTGTCAATATCATATTTTTGGAAAGTTTAAGAACCTGGCAATGACGCAAAGATAAAAAACTGCTTGATGCTTGAACAATATCCTAGCTAGTGTAGTAACCTGTAGATGCATGGGAATGTTAATTAGATTATATATAAAATGGATAATATGATTGGAATAATAATTAACATAATAAGTTTTTGTATACATGAATCATAATAATATAATGCAATCAAATTAAATTTTAATTTCTCCATAATATTAAGTATCATCCATAACATTTTCATGATTTGTGAGAAAATAGAAAAAACATTTTAAATGAGATATTCAATCAAAATTCAATAAAATAAATGTATATAAGCTGAATATGCATAAAAATGATAATAATTAGCAACTACATTTTGAGAATAATAATTATTATTAACTACACATAGAATAAAAAAAATAAACAATACTAAAAAAGATTGTCCTGGAACATTTATTTGAACAAATAATATTCTCAATTATTCTATTTATCATCTTCTATCAACATCATTTACAAAATGGAATAAAAATATGTCAATATTACTTATATTATCAATACTTTTATCAAATTTATCATATTTTTATCAATAAAAAATGAAGAAAAGAATGCTTATATTGATGCACAATATTGTAGAAAAAAAATATTTGTAATTTTCAAAAACTTTACTCAATTAAAAGTCTATATCAGCAACACTTATAATGTAATTTAGTGATATATTTTTATTTTATTTTGTAAATCACAAAAAATTATAAAATTAGAATTAAAAAATATATGATAAAACTATTTAAACCAATAAATTGTTCCTATCAGTTTGAATTAAAATATTATTAAAATTATGTAGAATGAAATAATTATATAAATAAAAATTATAATCATAAATTTTTTATTAAATAAATTATTTTGAGCAATATTAATTCTTGTAAATTCATTTATATATTAACTATAAGTTTTTATTAAGATATGGATTGGTAAAATCTGAGTGATAATATATTTATTTTATTTAATTAATAAATTAGAATTATTATACCAAATTTCTTAAAATGAATTTTTTTACATTATATCGAAAAAGGGTCACCAATTACTAACACCTAGAAACGTGTTACCATGCGTGAACATTATATTAAATACAATCATATGTTATTTGCTATCATATTCAATTTCTAAATACAGATAACTACAATAAAGCGACCTCAATTGAACCAGAGCCACACCAAAATTCAAATTCATCACATAATAAGTTCATTGTTTATGTTGGAATACTCCACACTTAGCACTTCGTACTTGTTGATTGTTTTTATAATCAAGGATCAACATCATCAGTAAGGTAGTAACAAATCTACTAATTCCTCATCCTTCAAATGATGACATTCTTTGTTATTTCCAGGGACGTGGTTATAGTTTTTCAATGGATAGAGACCCATATCATATGCTACTTGGTCCAACATTTCTTGCCAAGGCTTTGAGGCATGCACCCAATAATTATTCTTTCTAAAGTAACTATAGAGCACCTGGGATATATTAATCAATTAGAAATTAATAGTAAAATTAGATTGGAGAATAGTTTTACTACTTTAAGACTTCACATATCATAATATCTTACTTATCTCTTAAGTAAAACCCATATTACAGTAATGTTTGAAATTTCAAGAGAAAATGCAAAGAAAATTCAAATTTCATTATAATGAAAAGAGGCATCAAACTTTATCTAACCATCAAATCAAATAATAGTATGAAAAAATTAAATAAAGTGGTCATACTTTAATTTTGTACAACGGGATCTCCAAGAATGAGCCTTATAAAGCCTAATCTCATTTTAAGATCTCCAAAATGAGTACTAATTGATTGAACAAAGACTTAACCTAACCAAAAAAACAAAAAGAACAAAGAATTAACCCACAAATAGAAAGTGGGAGATATGCAATTTGAATACAAACAAAACATAAAAACTTGCAAAAATAAAGACAAACAAAATGGTGCCAAACTAATTGTCACTTTTAATACATTGAATATGCAAACTTTATATCTTGATCATGACCCATAATGATGAATTCATGTAATTTATCTATAATGAGTAAACTTTGAATCAATGGAACAATACCAATCAACATCATATTTATGACCTGAAATAGAAAATGAATAACACAATTTGAAAAAGAAACTCAATCAAAAGGAATGAGTTCTATCAACAAACAACCAAAATAAACTTGCATGCTTCTAGTCCTAATACCTTAATGGACTTTGCTCCTACCTTCACTGCACCATGCTTCTTCTAGGCACTCACATCATTTCTATAGCACCTTGGATGTTTGCTCATCAAATATTGATTTGTTCATCCTTGAACCCATCTGCCAAATATTGACCATCATAGTAGTCAATTAGGCTCATATTTTAAATCTTAATAAACTTGCAAGTACAAACCGGTGCTAGGAGACAAAAAGAACTAATCAAATAATAAATGTTGATAGCTATCAATGCGGAAAGATTACATACATAGAATAGCATAATTAAAGTTCAATAAGATTTCATGAATGGTTTCAATATTTTTTATTAAGAAAACGTTGGACAGATGGAATTTTTGTTCAAATCCTACTTGCATTAATAATGTGACATGCACGTTGACCTTTAGATGAGTAAATGTTTTACATCACTTTCATTTACTTAATTATCACCCTTAGTTTCTGTCAAAAATTCTGAATTTTTTTTTGGCAACACAACATTAATATTTAATTAAAATAGATTATAAGAGACAAGGAGAGTTTATGTAGGAGGACTCAATAGAATTAGGACTCTATTGACAATACTGTCATTTCTCTAAAAGTGTCCCTCCACCACCCAGCTTTCTTTATTTCTTTTTGGAAAAATGATATAGTTGTTTTAGTGGAATAAGTTAAGTTCATGCTAGCCCAAAAGCTCTAATTAAATCAATAAACCATGTTGGAGAATGTCTTAAATAATTTAGCACAAAGTCAGGGAATAAAAACATGTAGGTAGGTTGTTAAGTCACAACAACATATAATGGAAGGTTAAAGTGACTATAAAGGCATATCATGATAACCTTGCAAACCCCATAACAATTAATGAGACCACTTTATAATATCAATAGAACCTTCAATCATTCAAATGTTGGCTATGTCAATGGCCTCCCCAAGTTTTCTATTGTTTCCAAAAGCGAGAGATAAGCCGAAACTAACTAATATTCCAATAACAAGACCAATTCCATCAAAGTATGAAATCCTTTTCTTATTGAAAATATACAAAATGCGTATTCAAACATGACTTACTGTAAGAGAATTTCATATTCTTGATTTTTGAAGGCAAAAACTTAAATAAGCTAAAAAGTGATTTCCATAAACACACAAAGACCAAAAAACCATCAATAGCCAAGAAAATTAATTTATCAATGTTTTGAATGATTGATAGTAACCTTATTGGAAAAATTGATCAGAATAACACAAATAAAATTAAATAATTAAATAAGACAAGAAATAATTAATCACTAATAATAAAATTAATAAACACAGGAATAATAAAATAAAGAATTAGAGATAAATAAAATAAAAGAAATAAAATAAAGTAGCTTGAGTTTATTAGCTAGGCGTGATACGCATGAGTTTAAGAGTATTTTGCCACCACGAGTCAATCACTCAATGCAGATGGTCTTCATGGCTAATACTTCCAGATACAAAGACAACTTCTACACTTAAACTAGCGAGGCTATATAGGAACAACTTGCAAGGATTGCTCAAGGGAACAATATACTAATATATATTTGCATATTTAAAAAGAAGTAAGAATGGAGAGATAATGGAGAAGAAGAGAAAGAATAGTCTTATTGATAGTCTCAAAAGGTACTCTACATGGAGCATCCAAAGGGTTATTTATAACCAAATAAAGTGAGATAATATCACATCAAATCATAACAATTTTTCTAATCAAATCAAATCTTAACTGAATCGACTAAAGATATGGACATCCATAAATGAATAATATTTCATAACACTCCCCCTTGAATGTCCATCAGGGATATGCCTCATTAAAACCTTACTAAGAAAAAAGTCTCTGGGAAAAAATCTTAGTGAAGAAAAAAGTACAATATCCTCATAGTGGGAATATAAAATTGCCTCTTAAAAACCTTATCAAGAAAAACTTCATTGGAATAAAAACCATGATTAAGGAAAAAAGTACAGTATGTCTCCCTCTTAGGAGCATCCTTGAAAATCTCTCAATCGACGCATCCTGATTTTGTGCACTAGTTTCTCAAAAGAAGATGTAAGGAGTGACTTGTGAATAAATTGCTAGATTATCACTTGACAATTTCCTGGACATCAATTGCTCCTTGCTTTTGAAGGTCATGTGTAAAGAAGAATTTAGAGAAATATGTTTCGTTCTATCTCCTTTGATATATCCGCCTTTGAGTTGAGCTATGCATGCCACATTGTCCTCATACAAAGTTGTTGGAGTTTCTTCCTTATAAGATAATCCGCATGACACTTGAAAATGTTGATTTATTGCTCTTAGCCAGAACATTCATGACTTGCTTCATGTATTGCAATTATTTCTGCATGATTTGAAGAAGTAGCGGCTAAGGTCTGTTTTGTAGATCTCCATGATATAGCTGTATCACCATATGTAAATAAATAACCTGTTTGAGTCTCCCTTTATATGGATCTGATAAATATCCTATCTTGCATAGCCAATCAATTGTGAATTGGATTCATATGAATAGAATAACCCTATCAATTGTTCCTTGAAGGTATCGAAGTATTTGTTTAACTCCATTTCAATGCCTTCTAGTTGGAGAAGAACTATACCTTGCTAATACACTTACAGAGAATGCTATGTCAGGTCGTGTATTATTAGCAAGATACATAAGTGCTCCAATGGCACTAAGATATGATACTTCAGGACCAAGAACTTCTTCGTCATCTTCTCGAGGACGAAATGGATCCTTTTTCACATCCAATGATCTAACAACCATTGGGGTACTTAATGGGTGTGATTTATCCATATAAAATCTTTGAAGGATTTTCTCTGTGTAAGTTGATGATGAACAAATTTGCCATTTGCTAAGTGCTCGATTTGCAGGTGAGACAAAATTTTGTTTTTCCAAGATCTTTCATCTCAAACTCTTCTCTTAGATCCTTTATGACTATGGGAATCTCTTCAAGAGTTCCAATGATATTCAAGTCATCAACATACAAGCAACTATAATGAATCCATATGCAAATTTCTTTATGTAAACACATGGGCAAATAGCATCATTCTTAAACCCCTTCTTAATCAAATACTCGATTGAGACGTTATACCACATCCGTAGACAGCTTTAGACCATATATAGATCTTTGCAATTTAATTGAGTATTCCTGGGCGTTCATTGGATGTTGTTAATATCTTTAATCCTTCTAGGGACTTTGATGTAGATATCATTATCTAATGAACCATATAGATAGAGCTGGGTATACGGACCGGTCCTTGCTTAGCCCCGTAACGGACCAACATTAACGGGCCGGGACCAAGTCGGCTTCATAAATGGACTAGCATTTTTCTTGTCGAGCCGCTCCACCTAGGCCCGCAAGTTCGTGGACCGGTCGGCATTTTTGGCCGGCAAGTGTCCGTACTAAATCGCGGACGGCCTACGAACCAACTTCTTTTTTTTCCTTTCAAATTTTCTTTTACCACTTTAATACCAAATATTATATATTTATATTTATACAACATATTTTACCTCACAAAATATATATATACATTTTCTTTATAGTATCCAATTTTGATTTTAAACAAATAACAGTAATTACTAAATACTGCAAATATTAAAATTCAAGTGTTAATTTTTTCAAAATAATAACATACAAATTACAAACTATCAAATACATATAACTCCTCCAATCATAAAAAATATTGAAACTACTAAAGAATATAAATTAATAACTATTAACTATCAAACATCAAATATAAGCAAATCAAATACCAAAAATAATAAAATAAACTAACTCACTAAAACAAAAGTCTCAAACACATCAAGTTTAAATTATTACAAAGTCCATCCATTAGCATCAAGCACATAAATAAAGTCCATCCATAAAAATACAAATAAAAATATAATGTCCTTACAAAGTTCATACATAAAAAAGATAAGGTAAATAACACTAATATTTTTAAAGTCCACTAAAAGTCTCAAACCATTACAAATTATTATTCAATGATAACACCTGAATCACCACTAGGTGCTTTTGAATTAGTGCCTTCTTCATCTGAACTTGAAAATCCTTCTTGCTCTACAATTCATAACACAAACAAAACAAAACAATTACCATCACATTTATTCAAAATATTACAATAGGAAAAAGACAAGAATTGAAAATATATTATTTACCTTGCACATCAAAGCCAAGCAACCAATTTCTAGTACATATCAAAGCTTGCACATTTTTGGAAAGAAGAGAACTTCTATATTTGTTGAGAACAAGAAACCAATGCTAAATGCAGAATTCAATGCAAGTTGTTATAGAAATGCTCAAAATATCACAAGCCATCATGTGCTAAATCTGGAAATCGATGTCTATTGTCCTTCCAATAATGCAACATATCAAGATTTTGATGAGATTGAAACTCCATTTTTTGCTCATCCAAATAAATATCCAATTGTGACTTTCCAACTTCAGTAACATTTTGATTCTCATATTCAATATACTCCTATATCATTTTCAAATTATAACAATAATTATAATTCTAATAAGCAAACATAAAAATGAAAACATAACAAGTGAAAAATATAAACTTACATCCATATCAACCCATGGTGAAATTGATGATCTCCAGCAAATTTCCACTCACTGCTTAATTAGCGTGAAGTTGGCTACTGAACTTGAGAATTGTTTGACTCTCCAGAAGACATTTGCACATACTCATTAAAAAGAATAGTCAATTTATCTTTCACGAAATGTAACTTTTCTTGACAAGTTATTGGGTTAAGACAAGCTTTCGGTAGCAAAACTCCAAAAATGTAAACTTCATGCGAGGATCAAGAACAGAATCTAAGTGCAAGCACTACACTATAATCACTCCAATACTTGTCAAACTTCACTTTCATCCTAGAACCCATATCTAAATGACTACATCCTCATTGCTCACATTTTGAATACCTAGTACCACCACTAACATATGCATTCATATGACGCAATAATGTTGAAGTTCCATACCTAGTACCACCACTAACATATGCATTCCCACAAGCCTTGCATTGTGCTCTCTTTCCCATCCACTACCAAAAAAATGGTGTTTAGGCGGTTTAAATCAGGCTTTCGCGGTTTTAGCCGCCACAAAACGTTTACCGAAGGTTTAAAACCGCGCTGATAATGGTGTCCTTAAACAATTTAGCGGCGATTTTGAGCAACGCTGAACGGCGGCCGCCAAATTAGATTTTTAGTGGTCTTATTTTCGCGGTTATTAATTTACGACGGTTCGAAATCATAAAACCCTTCTAAGAGTCGGCGGTATGATTTTTTTTAGCGGTTTTCTCAATATTGTGGCGGTTTACAACCGCCGTAAATAGATTGTTGCGGCCAAATTATCTAATATAGTGGCGCTTTTTAACTCCGCAAATGCCATTTACTGGTGGTTTGTAATCGCCACAAAAAACCTCAGCACATGTCCTTTTATCCTTTTACCTGCGGTTTCAAACCGCCGCAATAAGCTTAATTTTAACAATTCTTTTTCCTTTTTTCTTCACTTTTCAACATTTTATTTTAAACCATACAAGTAAAAAGCAGGAACTGATATCTTGTACAACAATAATAGTCAACAATCACAAACATAAAGGAAAGTTGCATAGAAATTCTTAAACTTTTAAACAAATAATGTGTATATCAAATGTTATAACATAATATTGACTAATAGTTAAATAGATCCAAGTTTCTCAAAAAAGTGAAAGCTAAAAGAGCATAACCAAAAAAAAAAAAGTCTCTCAAGTGAAAAGTAAACAAAATAAGCCTAAGCTATGATGCATTCATTTTGAACTTTTGTTGGAATGACCATCATGGTGTTGAGCATCATGACTAGTCAGAAGACGGTCTTACACCAGGTGAAATTGGTGGACTCCCTTCATCTGGGCCCTGAAATTATAAATAGAAGATAAATTGTAACATTTTTTTCACTACCGTAGTGTACATAGTTTTATACAACACAAAATTGCAAAAGTAGTCTAATTAATTTTAGAAGTTCTAAAATATGTACCATCACATTAATCAAAGCAGCCAAGTCAGGTGGCAAATTGCTTCCTTGCGTTTGCAGCATATATAAACTCCCTCAATTGCTTGTCTTCTTAATCTTTTTGTTTCAATCATTGATTCACAGGATCTCACCAACCCCTATTTTATCAAAATATTGCCAAACACTAGATGAAAGAGTTCTAATCCTCTTATTTTGATTGGGTGCTTTAAGATTTACAGAAAGCGATGATCGACTATCATCACCGTTCCATACTTAGTACTAACACCAGCATCAACATGTCGATCATAATTAGTATGACTAGCTTCGCAGTAGACAAACCCCAAGTTGACTTGGACACATTCATATTTAATTTTCAATCTAAATCACACCAAACAAGGACAATAAAAACATTTTAAATTTCAAGCTACAAATTTTACAAACAAATGAACAATCCAAAATTGATTCTCAGTTCAACTAAACAAAGCATATTTGAAAAAGAAAAAACACATGATGAAAAAATAATAATACTCACAGATAGATGCGAATGTTGCTCTCTTCAGTCTCTTAGTGGCAGAGGCGGAGGAGTCCGCGGAGTTGAGCCAGTTTACAACCGATGATATCTTCTGGTGGGAGCTCCGAGCAAGCACAGTGGCGAAAGATCTGGGGCGAGGCCACGGTGCTATTTGAGAAAGACAACAAGGCCGCAAGTTGAAACTTGAGAGGCAAGAATCTCAGGAAATCTGAGGTCGCGCCGCGAGTTGACACTTGAGAGAGGCAGCAACCCGCGCGAGAGATCTTAGGGGCCGCTCGCGAGTTGAGAGCGAGAGAGCTCCGAACTTTAAGATGCTGTGCCCGAGTTGAGGCGAAGTCGGAGGGCAAGGCTACGCCGCGAGTTGAGAGATTGAGCTGAAGTCTGAAGATGGTGCCGCTCTAACCCACGACCGAAAGCTCGAGACCGAGGCGAGAGGGATGGCTTCATGAGTTGAGGCGAGATCGGAGTTACGCCGAGTTGAGAAGATTGAAGCTGAAGATGGTGCCGCCACGACCGCGACAAAAAGCTCGAGGAGGCGAGAGGGACGCCTGCTCGAGTTAGAGGAGAAGAAGACTGAAAGTGAAGAGTGAAGACCGAGATTGAGAGTTGAGACTAAATGAGTGAATAGCACTTAGTTATTTACCCTAGGGTCTTCCACTTAGGCCACTAAACGTCCTTGGGCTTGGCCGCTTGGGCTTGGACGTTTTAGTGTGTCACAAGCTCACAAATTGTGGGCTGGATTGAACTAAAGAAATAGACTAAAGGTCTAAAGCATTTTATATTTTTATGCGGGTTAGACGGGTTGGTCCGCAAATCCATGGGCCAAGCCCGTTTAGCCCGGCGTGGCGAACGGACCAAAAAAAGTCCACGGGTTGGCGGGTTAAAAATTTTTTGGTCCATTTTCATGTGGGTTGCGAGTTAAACGAGTTGGTCCCGGATTGCTATCCGTATACCCAACTCTACATATAGATAAGCTGTCACAACATCCATCAAATGCATATTTAGCTTATTATTTGCAGATAAGCTAATCAAATATCGAAACGTTATTGCATCCACTCCTGGGAGTACGTTTCATCGTAATCTACACCAGGCCTTTGTTAGAAACCTTGTGCTACAAGTCGAGCCTTATAGCGTATAATTTCATTTTTCTCATTTCTTTTTCTCACAAATACCCATTTGTATTCACAGGTTTCACACCTTCTGGTGTTTGGACTATAGGTCCAAAGACTTCACGTTTTGCAAGTGAGTCTAATTCAGCCTGCATGGCTTCTTTCCACTTTGGCCAATCATCTCTACGTCAACATCCTTCGATGCTTCTTGGTTCAAGATCTTCATTCTCATGCATAATATCTAGCGCTAAATTATATGCAAATATGTTGTCGACAACAATTTCTATCCGTTTCACCTTTCTTGTAGAAACATAGTTTATTGAAATCTCATCATTTTCAATATTCTGATTGTTTTAAGGTACCTTAACGTCTTCTGCATTTCAATTATGTCAGAATTTGGACTACTGCAGATGTCCTTACTATGTTTCTATCATCTTCTTCGAGAAGAGAATCTTTGCCTCTATAATATCATTTGCCCTCTTCCTTTTCGAGGATTTTTGTCTTTGGAACCAATCGGTCTTCCACGCTTCTGGCGTGTAATTGTTTCATTAACCGATTGTCCACAGGGACATCAATTTGGATTAGGTCATTTTCAGCTTGTACATAGGACTTAGTTATCCTTTTTGTATCAGAAAATGCATCTGGCAATTCATTTGCTATTCTTTGCAAATGTATAATTTTTTGAACTTCTAGTTCACATTGCCTTGATTGAGGATCTAAATGAATCAAAGATGATGCATTCCAATTTAGTTCCTTTTCCAAGTTGTTTATTTTCTCCCCTAATGTTGAAAACATTACTTCATCGAAATGATAATCAGCAAATCGAGCTTTAAATACATCTCCTGTTTGTATTTCCAGATAATTTACTATAGAGGGAGAGTCATATCCAATATATATTCCCAATTTTCTTTGGGGTCCCATTTTGGTGTGATAAGGTAGGGCAATTAGGACATATATCGCACACCCAAAAATTCTTAAATGGGATATGTTTGGCGTGGCCAAAAGCTAATTGTAAGGGAGAAATTTTATGATAACTACTTGGTCTAAAACGTATAAGTGCTCCAGCATGCAAAATAGCATGTCCCCAAGAGAGATTGGGAGATTTGTTCTCATAAGCAATGGTCTAGCAATCATTTAGAGGTGCTTTATAAATTATTCGGCTAGCCCATTCCATGTATGAACATGAGCTATGGGTGTTCAACATTTATACCACTGGCCATACAATAAGCATTAAATGCTTGAGAAGTGAATTCACCAACATTATCAAGGAGAATTGTTTTGATTAGATTTTCTGGAAATTGTGCTCTTAGTCAAATAATTTGCGCAAGTAATCTCACAAATGCCAGGTTGCGAGATGATAATAAGCACACATGTGACCATCTCGTGGATGCATCAATTATGACCTTGAAATATCTAAAAGATCTACACGGTGGATGAATTGGTCCATATATATCACCTTGAATTCTTTCCAAGAAATTCAGGGATTCAAATCCAATCTTTCCTGGTGAGGGCCGTGTAATTAATTTTCCTTGAGAACACGCGGCACAAGAAAACTCATTAAATTGAAGAATCTTCTGGTTCTTCAATAAATGCCCTTGTGAGTTTTCTATAATCCTTCGCATCATTATTGCTCTAGGATATCCCAACCGGTCATGCCAAATGTTAAAATCATTTAGGCTAGTAAACTCTGGTTTACAATAGCATTTGATTCAATTGCACTAATATTAGTGTAATATAACGGAACAAAACGAATGCAATTTTTCTAGTATAAATTTCTTGTTTGAATCACAAGTTGTAATATAGAGGTACTCATTATTTCCCTCATTTACCTGTCTCAATGTGATATCCATTTTGGCGAATATCCTTGAAACTCAGTAAGTTTCTTTGAGACTTGCTAGAAAACAATGCATCATTTATGATGAACTTTGTTCCCCAAACAAAATAATAGCTCTTCCTGAAGCCTTCAATCATATCAGTACTACCAATAATGGTATTAACACTCGCTTTTTCCATTCTCAAATGAATGAAGTAAATTTTACTTTTGAGAATAGTGTGTGTAGTTGCCTTAGCAAGACATATATCTGCACTATTTTTCTTGATCATTTTCTTCAAAGAAAATAAAATATATCAACATCGAAATTTGTATATATATATATATATATATATATATATATATATATAATACAATTAATTTCAAAAGCATCATTGCATTTTAATATATGAATTCATGCATATAGAATTCACATAATAGAATTCAAAAATTCAAATCATGTATAAAATACAAGTCATGTAACATATGAATTCAAAAATATCAAGCAATCAACATTTATCATATATTTACTTTTATAGAAGTAAAATTAGAACTCATATACTTTACTTTTTATTTATACAATATGCATATTATCCAACATTTTAGTCTTATGAGTTATGACCATCAAGAAGAGAGATATTCATGGATTCAAATGTGGAATATAAACAGTTCCACAATATCTTTTGTAAAGGAAAAAAAATCAATAAGTGTAGAAGATATAATATATATATATATATATATATATATATATATATATATATATATATAGCACAATTATCTTAATGACCTTGCTGAAACTCCCTTTTTTTTATATAAGCCATGATTGTATTCTTAAACAAAATATATATCACTCGTGATCTTCGGATCTAATAATAATAAAATAATAACAAATGTAAAATAAAACATTACTTTTATTCAATATGAAGATTACATACTTAGAAGTTCCTAAAGAATTAAAAGAAAAGGAATTCTAAAGAGGAAAAAAAATTAAATTTGGAAGAGACTAATTTAATTACTAAACATTCCCATCATTAATCAAATGACCAATATCTCATTAGGATCCTCAAAAAATCAGATACATCAAGATAGCTGGAATTCACCATGGCATGGCGTCTAAATTATCTTTAAAATCATAGTTTGCTCTGTCTTTTTTCTTTGATTGATGCCTTATATAGGTCAACCAAGTGTCTTGGGTACGATACGTGCCTAATGACCTTTCCCACCACATCGGAGCATTTTCTATCTAAATTTTGACTCTGTTCATTCTTCTTCTTGAAGATTTATTCTTGGAAGAAGAGGGAGGAGCACCATGTAAGCGACCTTTCTTTTTTTCTTCATCGCGTTTCTTATTGAAATAATGATTTTTACCACTTTTGGGATTATAATTTGTCGCACTCACTTCAGGGAATAGAGCGAGACCAGGGGCGAGCTTCATGATTTTTCATGAGCAATTCATTATTTTGTTCAGCCACAAAATGCATGAAATTAATTCAGAATATTAGTAAACCCCTTCTCAATACCGTCCTCAGAGCACATTCGAGGCATGAAAGGTCGAGAATATTTTTTCCAACATATCATTATCATTGATATTTTCCCCACACAATTTCAATCATGAGATAATTCTAAACATTACGAATCATACTCACTTATGGACTTGAAGTCCTGAACCGCAAATGTAGCCACTCATACCGGGCTTGTGGAAGTATCACTTTTGGTGATCATACCTTTTCTTTAGGCTCCTCCAAAGATCCGGAGGATCTTTTGGAGTAAGATATTCAGTTTTTAATCCTTCGTGGAGGTGCGACGAAGGAAAATCATAGTCTTTGCTCGATCCTTTAGGGATGTAGCATTTCCTTGTTTAATAATGTCTCCAAGACCCATTGAATCAAGGTGAATTTCGGCATCTAGGATCCAAGATAGGTAATTTTTCCAAAATATCAAGGGCAACAAATTCGAGGTTTGAAAGATTTTACATATCGAAATCTTCTTCTCTTAGAGATAGAGCCTCGTGCTGAGAACGTGTTGAAAAGAAGTAAGAATGAAGAGAATAATGGAAGAAGAGAAAGAATAGTCTTATTGATAGTCTCAAAAGGTACTCTACATGGAGCATCCAAATGGCTATTTATAACCAAATAAAGAGAGATAATATTACATCAAATCATAACAGATTCTATCTAATCAAATCAAATCTTAACTAAATCAGCTAAAAATATGGACATCCATAAATGAATAATATTTCATAACATGCACTAATTTTATCGACTATTGAAAATAAAAGTGTATGTAAAGTACTCTAATGTTTGCTATGAAATATATCTCTCTTGAACACATGCTAGTTTTTTTTTCTCTACACCTATGTCTTTTTCTCTATGTTATATATATATATATATATAACAAGGAAGATATCCTTTTCGTTGCCCAATGTTCACATGACACGAATTTAAAGATTTGTAAATGTGTCATGAAATAGTAGCTAAAGAATAGTAACCACAATGGCTAACATTTAATTAGTAAAATCTCATTAAAACTTGATTTGTCCAACCTTTAAGTTACGCTTATACCATCAAATAGTATAAATGTCTTGCGATCGAAGAACAAAACATGTGAGAATAGAATTAAAACCATAATATGATTATATATTATTTAATAATAAAATTAACTTTGAAATATAAATATCAATAAAAATACAACAATCCCCCACATATTTCAAAGTTATTATTTTATTGAATATAGTTCCCATGAGCTTGAAAATTCAATGCATCAATACTAATGTCTTTTGGACTATGAACTAGTACTTAGAGCAAATGAAATTTGAACCAGAATGCCAGTGAAATTAGAACTTCTATGAACCTTCATCCCACACGTGATTTAGTGATTTCACCACTCACATTGTCTTCTCATCCAAATTTGTTCAACGCTGTATGGTGCATTTTTTGGCCTTACATCGTTACCTGGATTTCATGAGTGGCTCTAGAGATTGCCCAAGCTCCCATAGAAGCAGCCCCACCTCAACCACTCACATAAGTGAATCTATCAAATGCACACTTAGTCAAGCACACCACTCATTCATGAGCTATAGATTCATTAGGAGTATAAACTCACCCTTTATTTCACTATAGTCACACACTACCCCTCCATATATTATTATACACAATAGGGATGGACTAAAATGGATAGTGTTTAGATAATTGACAAGTGACTTGTTTTTACCCATATGAACCTGACCTTTGAGGAACTTTCAAATTCAAGTTGGGTTACCATCACTCTCAATTGTGAATTGGGCTAAAGCCCCATCCCTCTGATGCATCTTCACTAGCTTTGCATAGTGGTTTCTCAAAGGATTCACCAAATACATCTCTAACCACAAACAATTTATTAAGAGAGCTCTTAAACACTTCACCTCATTTACATATCTACTTGGATGATTTTCCAAGTGACAACACCACCATAAATTAAATATACTTAACTTTACAAGTAGATATAAACTACATCTATATCTCCACAAAATAGACCGATCTATAAATTCACAATTATTTTTAAAGATTGCCTATAGCACTTTCACATATATGTGTGGTAGTCCCATAGTCTACCACTTTCACATGTATGTTTGGTAGTCACATACATGCTAATAATTTTATAATCCTTCCAAAGAAGTAGAGTGAGAAATATATACAAGACTCAAATTCATGAAAGCCATTAATGAAATTAGTCTCTTCAACTTAAACTTAATAAATAAAATAGATCTCACAATTGGGACTTCTCCACTAGTGCCACTATCCACAAGAATAAAAAAGAGTCTAACAACATTTTCCTCATATTAATGCAAATAGTCATGATACACACACTCATTCTCTTTGCTTAAAGGCAATACAAACTATATACAACTCATCAAATTTCTCAATCTTTTCTATATATGTAAACTTAAAAGCATTTGGTAAAAATATTCCAATGCTCTTAAATTATCAATAAACAAACAAATAATTATATACACCTAATCAATTAATTTCACATACATATCTCCTTCAACACTAAAAAAAAAAATCTCATAAGCATATATCAACATCAATCTGATTTCATATTTTATTCTGAAGTTCCTTTTTAGTGACCACTATGAATTATAGCAAAGAAGTTGCATCAAAGATTTATATTGAAAGATGTTAAAATAATTATTTTACTAATTAAAACAAAATGGTTCAATCACGACATCTATATATATATATATAGTCTTTTTATATTTATTACAAAATTTATTTCAATAACAATATCCAGAAAATTAATCTTATTCATTCATGTATCTATATTAAATAATATCGTGCCTAAATTTTCCCGATTCAATGCTTGCATGTTATGTTTACTTGTCCATGAAATCTTGAACCTCCAATATACTAAAACTTTTATCTGGCTAAGATTGCACTTCCACATGTTGAAATTGTTTTCTACCATATTGTGTTGACCATATAATGGAGATCAACTCATCCAAAGATTGCCATTCTCTTAGCCAAGAAATTCGAAAATACTCCATTTTCTCTTCTAGTCTTCTTTTAAATCTAACTTATGCATATTAAACGAATAACATGTCTTGAAAAACTTAATCAGTATAGAACCTTTAAATGTATTGAAAATGTAGAAGTTTTTGCAGGAAAAAAATAGATTTTGCTCAAAGAAGAACATTCAAATAGCAATGCAGGATAACTTGAAACTCCATTTTTTCTTATAAATAAAACTGGCTTAGTACATGCACAATATCCAAAAGATCATACATCATCAAACAACCAGGAACATAAACCCATGCCTATATCATTTATACACATTAACGCAAAGTGTAGAAATGCAAAAGGCCTCATAAAAATAGAACACTATTTGGAAAGGCCTCTAAGTCTACTACTTAGTATGTTAGATTCCTATTTAGCTATCATTTTAAACCCCAAAATAAATAGATGTCTTCAGTCAATACATATCTTGTATCATATTATATTACTTTCATTTTTTTTGGCCGATTGTTGTTGAGGTCTTTCTACTAGAAAAATGACATCTCTATTACTTGAGTCGTAATTATGGAATCCAACATTGATGAATTTAATTCCCACTTACAGAATCATGTGTGTTGAAGCTTAGTATGAAGAATGACAAAACCTATTAGTCTTAAATACATTCTGCAAACAATCCAAACATGATGCCATATTCTTGCAATCCATTCTAATATCAACATCCTTATAATCTCACAATTACTAACATGCTTTCCTCAAACTACATATAAGATCAATGGAACATATAAGACCACATGAGAGCAAGAAAATACATGCACATTTTCAGCAATTTGGCTAGCTTGCTTTTATTTTTACTAAAAGTAACATGATTGAATAAATTCTTCAATGTATCATATTGATTCCATGAGAACCTTAGTTCCCAAAGACATTGCCTTATGGCACCTAACCATGATACAACTACATTAGACTGAACAAAACCAATAAGACCCACATTTCTAATCTCAAGCACTAAAGATTTTAGACAATCCACAACATTATTACGTAGTAATCAACTATTCTAATTAGTTGTTGGAACAAAAAAAGAAGGAACCCATGAATTAGTTGTTGGCATATTATCAATGTCAAGAAAGATACCAAAGAATGGAAACTTGAACCATACCTAGTCTATTGGATTTTGATCCACCACTAGAACATGAGAACAACAAATATACAGGAAATAAAGAGATAATGAACATGTTTAAAGAACAAGATAAAAACAAATTGAAAGTTTTACTATTCTATAAAATAAAGTGCATCAATGGTGACAAAGCAGTCTCAGAATGGAAATGGTAGATTATGGCTACTCATCTCACTCAAAAGGGCTTGCACAACCATAAGTCAATGATAAACATGGCAATGTTTTTTTTTTTTGGATAAATGGAAGGGCTCAACCTCAACCAAGGAAGGATGAAGCACAAAAGCAAACACATATTTCATAGTTACCAAACACAAAGCAAGACAAAACCTAACAATAATTAGCTATCCAAGTGTGTGACCATCACAAAAACCAAGAAAACAAACAAAACCAATAGAAAACATAAATAAAAGCAAAAGAGAGAAAAATAAAAAGCAAAACAATGATATTTTAACTCATTATGAATTTGTAGTGATTTGTACTAATTTTGGTTTTGAATCTTATTCTCATCATAAATTAAAACAATGCAAAAGTAATATAGGCATATAAGTAACAAATAAGCTATGAATCACATCACATTCACCAATATTACAAAATATGATTTTTGGTAGGATAGAAGAAGTAAAAGTTTAATGATCAGGAACAAAGATTAAACTAAATGTTAAATGAAAGGAAAAGGTTATACCAATAATGTTTATCACTAACATTGGATACAATCCAAGTTCACTCCCTAGTCTTACTTGTCCATTTTAGCTTTAGATAGGTCCCCTACTCCATTTCTTGTGTAACACCCTAATATTTAACCTAACACGCCTGGATGTATTTAAGTCAATTATTACTTATTACTCTTTTATTCCAGTTCATAATTTAAACTCTTGCAAATACTTTAGTAAAAAAAAAATAGGTAATTTTTTTTTATTGAATTTTAAAAAAACAAACGTGAGTCACGCATACTGAGTAAAACACGTCGTTCGTCTTACATATAAAAGGGAAAGTCCATAAACATGACACGGCATGCACAAAATACAAACACCACAATATCATGAACATAATCATATATATATATAAGCGTGACAGGATGCAAAAGAAAACGAAACACAAGGTAATAAAGACCTGTCCTCTACTACTCTCCGGGTGCCTAGAATAGATAACCTCTAATAAAAAAAAAACAAAAGAAGGTTATCTTTTCTACAAGATATGCATAGGTGCTCCAAGAGGTCCACTTGCTCCTCCTATGTTGCTCCCAAGAAGGAGGAGGTAACCAATCAAAAGGGCCAAGTCATCATGCGGAGCAAGATGGCCAGCGGGACGGATATGTACACCTCGACGAGGATGGGTAGCTCCTTTACAAACAGACTTAACTCCTCTCAGTGGTTGCGTAACAATATCCTCTCCATCGCTATCACCGCCCATCTCCATAGGGACGGTAGGGCACAACCACCAGAAGAGTACTGGAGAGTGACTCCTCTAACAAGTTCGACCATGGCTCAGGAAGATGAGGTGGTGACTAGGGTATATAGACAGGGAAATCCCAATAGTCAGAGGAGGAGGCGCGAGGGAATTGCTGCGCACGCGAACGCGCACGCTAGACGGCAAAGTCATCCATAAATGGAGCAGCACGGGAGAACCAAACACTAGTGATGGGATGCGTGAAGGGACGGCTAGGAAAACTAACAAGCGAACGCAATAGCAACCACAAAATGGTATAACTGGTTAATCAGGTCATAGTGCATGTCCCACGTGAGGTGTCAACGTAAATCACGAACGTGGCCATCAACCTCTAAAGACAAGATGGAATAAAAAGAAAGAGGGAATGACAAACTTATACAGTCTCAATAGGGCTTTCGCCTCTGAACATGTGTCATCATCTATCCTCAGGAACCTCGGGTTTCATTAGGAAAATAGTAGGCATATATATATAAAGTTCATTTATTAAGTTCCAAATACCATTAGCTTAGCCTGTATTTTTTTAGCATGAATCTTAATGTCGTGAATGCATCATATCATATCATGAATGTATGTCAATGCCATATACAACATATCATAAGAATCATATTAAATAGACATGGCATAAAGAACATAATCATCCTAACATGTTCTTTCCTCTTTATCCTTTTAGGTGACTTAAATTTTCTTATTCTCTTCTATGGAGGCCATCCTAATACTCTCTCTCATGAGAGTTTTAGGTTATAAGCTCATACCTAACTAGTCGTCACTAGTCTACTCTTATCCTATAGATAACCAAATTCTCGACTCCAGAGTACGGGATAGGGGCCATAGGATCACCTTTCATAACCATTAATTCTTAGAGTCTAAAGGACAACCTTTATCAGATAACTTTTATAACCATTAATTCATGGAGTCTAGAGGATCATTTCCGTGTGTCTTATGTCACCTTTAACCTTAGCATGTTATTTAGAGGTGCAAACATGAGCATATAATCATAGTCATTATTATAACTTATCATTTAACATTTCATGCTCATAAACTTCATAATTCCTCTAAGTCCACAAATTTGGCGAAAATCTGCACATAATGGCTAGGAAAGAGTTTCCCAAAATTTGCTTCATATTATAAAACATAACAATCATGCACCTTAATTATTCATTTGTAATCACAACATGCCACAAATCATTATGTAATTGATCATATGAGCATGCATCACATTCTTTGCATATATCCATAAGCATGTTATCATCAATATCTCATTGAAAAGTAAACATGCTCCTAGAGGATGTCGGAAATCAAGAAGGACTTAAGCTAATGCATATGCCATGTTTATCAGGATATATACAATATAATTGAAATCATTACTTGCATAGTCAAGAATCAAGCATGCATAGTCAAGAATCAAGCATGCATAGTCATCAATACATAATCTTGCAAAATTATTTCAAGTCATATAGTCTCCAAATAATTCATATGCACATAGCCTTCAATACATAATAATTTCATCAATATCACTTAGAAATCATTTAAATTCATCATAAAAATCATTTTGGGCCATTGGCCAAATTTTGTTGGATTTTGGGAATCAAAGTGCAAAGTTTCACATTCTTGACACTTGACAAGAGCTAATACATCTCAAACTTTTTCTAAACATCATAAATGGTATTTTGAATACCTGAAAATATTCAAAATCATTACTAACTCTAATTAAATTCATTTGACCAAAATTCCATAATAAAAGCTTAAAGCATAACTTTTCGCATTTTGCAAAATGGTCCAAACTAACACTTGTAATTATTCTATCACGACCGAACCAGGGAACATGACGACATGTGATAAATCTCATCTCCACATAAGCCTCGTGACCTTTGAGTCTCTCTATATGAATAAAAATAATATACTTTTTATTCTAAATCATGGTTTCATCTAAATCTCTATTTAAACTTTATATTGAATTATATAACTGAAATACTTGGTATATGAAGCTCTAATAACATATTAATCATACTCTAAAATCAATTTAACTTATGAACTGAATTATAATTTCATCTATGGCTTACACGTATCTTTAATCTAACTTTACACTTTCAATTTATACTTATAAACTGAAAACATATACATAGTTGATCAAATACTAAAATTAAATACACAATCTGAAATCTATTCATGCCTCTCCTGCCTGCACATCTATTGAAGCACTCTACTCTAACAAGACTCTAAACTAAGGCTTACTCCAAAGTAAGGCTCACCATTGAGAGCAATCTGGGTCTACCAAATCGGAGGCTAAACAAAATCTACACCTAACTATGAGGAGGAAAGGAGAGGGTGAGTCAATGGACTCAGGAGTGAGCTCTCACTCATCACCCATATGGGACATCCAAGGATATATAATGCAATATACATGCAACGATCGTAAACCATTTGATAGTTATGTGCATATCTATATAAAAAGATATCTCTATATTTATGAATTCGTAGAAAAACATCTCTAAATTCTTACTTTATCGAAAAATCATTTTCTGGATGTATACATCACAGCTCTTAAATCAATTATTCTCTAAGAAGCATCAATACTCTGAAAATATAACTAACAGGACTCTAATAAGAAACAGAAATCTCTACTCCATGGTTCTCCAAGAACCAAAAATGTTATACTCTATGATCCATCAGGATCTAATTCGAACATCTAAATAGGTTCCATTCTATGCTCTAGGAGATTGTCCTCTCAAGACAACTTAGTACCAAGGTTAATGATTTGGTTTAGCGTTAACTCACTATCCGTTTCTCTTTAGCTACCTCTAGTCTCTAGATTATAAATTAATTATTTCTTTAAAACTATGCTCTAGGCTCTTTTCTGATTTAAAACTCTATCATATAATTATTCTATTCTTGAAATCATAAGATCTCTAATATACATAAAATCATTTAAATCTGAAACTTTTGGAACTCTAAAGCTCTGACTCATATAACTCTAACAATCTGACTTTAGCATAACTTTGACTATGAAATCATGCCCAAGGGATCACCCGCTTGTAGGCATTTCGTTTCAAGCCCAGAATATGTATCCAGTTGCTACAAATTATACTGAATTCTATACTTCTGAGTATGGTAAAACTGAATTTCTAAAATCTCTTTTCTCAGCCAACCTCTTTTCATAACTCAATAACTCTAATATCATACTTGGAAATGGAAACGTTTGTAAACATAAAAGCTTGACATTATAGTAGCATCTCTATTCATGAAATTAAGTCACGCTCGTTGACATTCTTGCCAAAATATCTTAACTAAAACTCTAAAATCATATTTGAAATCTCAAGTCTTGAAGCATAAAGATATCATAACCCTTTCAAATATGTTTAACAAAAAGATAACTTATTGAATCATATATTCTTGCAATAAATCTCTTAGAGTTGCATAGAAAACATTTCCATTACATGCAATCTATCAATCATGGTCCCATGGTTTTTTAAAATACATTTCCATGCTAAAGTCAAGAGATTCAAAACTCTTTCAAACTGAACATGTTTACAAAATCACATTTGCATCATATCTCATAAATTCATCTCTAATTTCATGCTTAACAATTATCAGCATAAAACATACTTATAATTACCGAAAATAAGGTCTTGAGTTTGAACCTACTCACCTAGAGAGGGGAACAAGAGGGAACAACTCAGTAAAGCTTCGAGGAGAAAGGATGGCACCAATGTCTGCATTTCAACCATTAAACTCATGAATACTCTATGGGTTTCTCTAGATTACCCCAATCACAACTCTAATAACATTGGGGAGCACCCCTACTTGACAACAATGGAAGAAATGACAACAACCCATAACATGAGGGAGGAAGAACATGGATGAGACTAGAAAAAACCCTTACCTTTGATCTTGGAAGAGAAAGATTGGGGTTAGATTGAGAAAGGAAAGGATGGAGGAGGGTTTGGAAGGGGAAGAATTTGGGTTCCTGCTTTAGAAGGGAAGAAGCCGAGTTGGGGTATATATATAGCTCATTTATCAAAACTGCGTCATTTTGCAATGTGCTGACATCAGAGACGTTTGCTGGAGCGAGTAAAGCTTGCCTGGCGAACCTGGAGAAGCTAACACTCGCTCCAGTGAACACATCTTGTTGTAGCGAGCCTCCTGGCTCGCCTACTCACTTGAGCGAGTCTCTCTCTGAGAATCTTGCAGGGCAACCTCTGCACGTAATAGCACCTCAACTTATTTACATTTCTTAATTTTACTTTCCATTAACTTTAAAACATAAATGTAAATAAGAAAATACCCCCCATTTGGATTCAAATAAAATATAAAAAATAAAAAATAAAACCCTAACCAATCAAAATCCAAATTTTGGGTTTTAGTTCAAATCCAAAAGTTTTCTAGATTTTCTAAACTTGTGGGCTAAAAACGAAACGTTTAAGGGTTTCATAAAATTCATTAAAAATCACTCTTCAACTTATTTTCTCTCTAGGAACAATTACTTGGACTTTTGATCCCAAGAATGTGACTCTAACATATAGCCCTTCAAGGAGGTGTAGGGTCCAGACTTAGTGAAGTTTAGGACCCGACGGTGGGTGGGACCCTTAGGCCGTATAGAACTTGTCCACACATGTATCCTGGGTATTACATACTTCCCCCCTTAAAAGATTTGGTCCCCAATTCTGAACTTGTGTAGCTGGAAGATCAAGGAGACGGGATACTTAACCTACATAGGGTTTCAAGGATGGGCCTGAATGCCAGACACTGACATGATACTCTGACTATATAAGCTGATACTCTTGGAGACATGCTATCCTAAGGCCACTGTCCGTTACTCTAATTGAGGGTGCCAATTGTCACATCTAGGCGCTCCGCTTCCAAGAGGCCCCCCATCGGGGCAACAACGACTCCCATCATGACACTTACATCGAGCGGCTCCACCTCAAGAGTAGCCCTTTCCACAGTGCAAGTCCTGATAAGCATCTATGCTCTGCCACCTCGAGCGCACGTGAGCTCACAAGGATAGGCACTAAACATCACTTTCATCCTTGCTCTGTTTTCTTTCTCTTTTGTCCGACATCAACTAATACTATAGGGACTTCTAGTCAGTTTCTGAACTCCTCAATTCTCTATGTGAACAGCATGCTAAGCATTCACATGCCTATCCTTCTAGCATGTATGCATGCAACACATTAATTACACATATCATACAAGTCAATCAAACAACCATAGCCTCTTAAGATCTCTAAAACATCATACCACAATAACATGCCTTATTGGTTCCTCTAGACTACTCTTCTTGCCTCAAGACCCTTAGTCCCTAACCAAACTTCTTCAAACTTAAAAGTATACAATTAAACATCCAATCATATCTACACCTAGTACGAGTTCATACAAAAAAGACAAACAACACGCTTCTTGCCTATCAGCTTCTTACTATTAGATTACCAAGCTATGACTTAACCATGGCAGATTTCATTTAGATCCCTCCCATCTAGCTCACATGCAGATATTAGGGAAGAGAACATGCATCCTATTTACACAAGCTCCTCATATCACTTTAATTATGTTTCTACAATGCTATCTCAAATAAAAACTGTCATACGTGCATATGAGGTTCTATTCCATGATACACACTTTTTCGAAACATTTCATCATGAACCAATCTATTCGCTTCTGGCAGAACAAACTGTGTAAGAACTTTTACCCAAATATCTTAAATCTCATTCACGTAAAACATGTTTCCAAATTCTCTTTTTCCTATAAAGCAAACTAGTCATGGAAATGCAAGGGTGACAAAACTTTGAGAAAAAGAAAATCCTTTCATCTAGAATTTGCAAAACTTGGGCCAACAGCCCCAAGTATTCATAAAACTCCTTTCAAGGTACTAACAAAGTTCTCAAACCACATGCTTAATAAACATAAACACATAATTCATTCACCCAAGTCATCGTGATGACAAAACATGCTGGATTATCATCAATACATGCAAAACCATGCACTAGGGTTCTAAATGACATACCATGTGCAAGTATTCTCTAGTTCAACTTTTCAATCTATGGAGTTCAAAACTAACTATCCACGTGCCCGTTTTAAATCAATAGAACTCACCAGCAAACACTAAGCATTGAAAACCCATTACTTTGTAAAAACATTTTCTAAACATCAAGTTTTCCTTATTCTACTTACACAAGCACATGTGGTTATACATTCTCACTACTCCTTCCCTTAAGTTCTAATTTATCTTGACAAAATCAATTACTCATGTACTGATAAAAATACCTTATCCTTGCTGATTCTAGGCATAAGCAATGAAATATTTTTAACTTGCGACATTTTCACATCATGCATAAAATCTAGAGATAGGAAAACAAAAGCAATTAAAAGCAATCTCAATGAAATCTATATGTGAAACAGTTTCCTACTAATGCCAAACTTGCCTAGCAATCCATGTCATATGGTTAACTTACTCTACATGCATATCATATTCATACTATGCCCAAGCACCAATCCAAGCATAAATCATGCAATAATGCATCTTTAGAGACATGGCATACGAGACATTCATGGTATCCAAGACCTTCAACCATTTTAACACATCAAAAGCAAAGCATCACCCCTACGGTATGCTTATATGCATGATTCACGCTTCCATTTGGATTCTACCTACTAACTCTAGGTCACTCTCATGCAGACTCTTCCTCATGTGAACTCTCTTCCTGGATATCGAGTTTCTCTACTCTTTGTTCGTAACCCTCTAAGATAATAGGAAATCATTCCTCTTGTGCTCTCTGCTCTATTCGTAGTTGATGGGTATGCCTATAGGCACGACCTCCATTGACTTTTTACCCGTCGAACAAACTAAGTGTGACCAACCGGCCTACATCGAATTCTACCATTCTAGCTGGTTGCTACCTTACCCTCTTCGTGATAATGGGACATGTCAGGGAGGGCATTGAGGGGTGGCCCTAGTGACAGGACCACGGGACCTCTATTTGAGCTAATCATTCCCGTTTTTGTTTCCACTTAATACACTCTATCTTGGATGTATTCACTGATTATATCTAACATGTTTGAAATAGCCCACTCGAGGCGCCATACGCAACTGGTACAATTGACGTGGTGCTCTACGTCGATGATTATCAGGTGGCATAGTTCACCCAAAAGGAAAGATAAGGATAGGAGGTTGAATCAAGAATCGCAAAGAAATGACAGAGACTCTACTAAACCTAGACATAACTAACTTTCCTATAGGCCTCAAATAATATTGCTTTAATGTGAATGGCTATAGTTCCATTTTAGAAACGCCATTCTACTTGTGAACACCTTCAGGACCATGCAAGGAAACCAATGGCTCTATATCACTTTGTCACGACTTACCAAGGAACATGACCGGCACATGAAGAATTATCCCACACAAGCCTCATGGTCTTTGAGTCTCTCTATATACATAAAATAATATACTTTTTATTCTAAAATCATGGTTTCATCTAAATCTCTATTTAAACTTTATATATGAAATTATATAACTGAAATACTTGGTATATGAAGCTGATAACATATTAATCATACTCTAAAAATCAAATTAACTTATGAACTGAATCATAATTTCATCTCTAACTTACACATATCTTTAATCAAACTTTACAATTTCAATTTATACTTATAAACTGAAAACATATACATAGTTGTTCAAATATTGAAATTAAATACACAATTGAAAATCTATGCATGGCTCCAATCCCTGCATATCTCCTGAAGCACTTACTCTAACAAGACTATAAACTAACTCTTACTCCAAAGTAAGACTCACCACTGAAAGCAACTTGTCTACCATATTGGAGGCTAAACAACATCTGCTGATTATGAGGAGGAATAGAGAGTCAGTCAACGAACTCAGTAGTGAGCTCTCACTCATCACCCACATGGGACATCCAAGGATATATAATGCAATATACATGCAACGATCGTAAACCATTTGATAGTTATGTGCATATCTATATAAAAAGATATCTCTATATTTATGAATTCGTAGAAAAACATATCTAAATTTTACTTTATCAGAAATCATTTTACATATACATGACAGGTCTTAAATCAATTATTCTCTGAAAAGTATCAATACTCTCTAAAAACATAAATAACAGGACTCTAATAGAGAAATAGGAATCTATACTCTATGGTTCTCCAAGAACAAAAAATGTTTTGTTCTATGATCCATTAAGGATCGAGTTTGGACACCTAAATAGGTTACATTCTGCTCTAGGAGATTGCCTCTCAGGACAACTTGGTACCAAGGTTAACGATAGGGTTCAGCCATTAACTCACTATCTGTTTCTCTTTAGCTACCGTTAGTCTCTAGATTATAAATTAATCATTTCTTTAAAACTCCGTTAGGCTCTTTTCTGGGTTTAAAACTCTATCATATAATCACTCTATTCTTGAAATCATAAGATCTCTAATATACATAAAATCATTTAAATCTAAACTTTTGAAACTCTAAAAGCTCTGGACTCATATAACTCTAACAATCTGACTTTAGCATAACTTTGACTATGAAATCATGCCCAACGGATCACCCGCTTGTAGGCATTCTATTTCAAGCCCAGATATGTATCTAGTTGCTACGAATTATACTGAATTTTATACTTCTGAGTATGGTAAAAATTGAATTTCTAAATCTCTTTTCTCAGCCAACCTCTTTTCATAACTCAATAACTCTACTATCATACTTGGAAATGGAAACATTTGTAAATATAAAAGCTTGACATTATAGTAGCATCTCTATTCATGAAATTAAGTCATACTCGTTGACATTCTTGCCAAAATATCATAACTAATACTCTAAAATCATATTTGAAATCTCAAGTCTTAAAGTATAAAGATATCATAACCCTTTCAAATATGTTTAACAAAAAGGCAACTTATTGAATCATATATTCTTGCAATAAATCTCTAAGATTTGCATAGAAAATATTTCCATAACATGCAATCTATCAATCATGGTCCATGGTTTTCTAAAATACATTTCCATGCTAAAGTCAAGAGATTCAAAACTCTTTCAAACTGGACATGTTTACAAAATCACATTTGCATCATATCTCTACTTGTAAATTCATCTCTAATTTCATGTTTAACAATCATCATGCATAAAACATACTTATAATGACCGAAAATAAGGTCATGAGTTTGAACCCACTTCCCTGGAGAGGGAACAAGAGGAAACAAATCCGGTAGCTCCGAGGAGGAAGGATGACACCAATGTCTGCCATTTCAACCATTAAACTCATGAATACTCTATGGGTTTCTCTAGATTACC
The DNA here is from genome assembly GCA_030441495.1 of Dalbergia oliveri. Classification (NCBI taxonomy): domain Eukaryota; kingdom Viridiplantae; phylum Streptophyta; class Magnoliopsida; order Fabales; family Fabaceae; genus Dalbergia; species Dalbergia oliveri. Next base: position 23,853,996 of record JAMLFY010000012.1, on the reverse strand, counting down.
CTAATCACAACTCTAATAACATTGGGGGCACCCCTACTTGACAACAATGGAAGAAATGACAATAACCTATAACATAAGGGAGGAGGAACATGGAAGAGACTAGAAAACCCTTACCTTTGATCTTGGAAGGAGAAAGATTAGGGTTAGATTGAGAGAGGAAGGGTTGAATGAGGGTTTGGAAAGGGAGGAATTGGGTTTCTACTTCTATGGAAGAAGCACGAGTTGGGGTATATATATAGCTCATTTATCAAACTGTATTGCTTTGCATGTGCTTAACATCAGATACGTTCGTTGCAGTGAGAAAGCTCGCATTGAACCTGGAGAGCTACACTTGCCAGTGAACATATCTCACCACAGCCTCCTGGCTTGCTACTCGTTGTAGCGAGTTCTCAAAATCAGCAATAGCACCCTCTCAGCACCCAACAGGCACCTCAACTTATTTACATTTCTTAATTTTACTTTTCATTAACTTTAAAATATAAATGTAAATAAGAAAATACCCCATTTGGATTCAAATAAAATATCAAAAAAAAATCAAAACCCCAACCAATCAAAATCCTAATTTTGGGTTTTAGTTCAAATCTGAAAGCTTTTGAGATTTTCTAAATTTGTGGGCTAAAAACGAAACGTTTAAGGGTTTCGTAAAATTCATTAAAAATCACTTTTCAACTTATTTTCTCTCTAGGAACAATTACCGGGACTTTTGATCTCAAAAATGTGACTCTAACATATAGCCTTCGAAGGAGGTATAGGGTCCAGATTTAGTGAAGTTCATGACGCGACGGTGGGTCCAGGACCTGAGGCTGCAGAACTTGTCTGACACATGTATACGGGGTATTATATATTCTTTTAAGCACCTAAGACACCAAAAATAATTTTTACAACACTTATTACCAATTTTTAAGCCCATGAATTCCAAACAGGACCTTACAACATTAAATAATTCCAAACAATGGCCATAATTGCAATTTCTGAAGCTCCAAAAATTACATTTTTAATCCTCTCTAATTACTAGTTTTTTCTAAGATGCTAAAAACAATTTTTACAATAATTTTTAGTAATTTTCGTACATATGAACCATGCCAAACAGGAGCTTATAGATTTAAATAATCTCAAACAATAGCCATAATTTTAATTCCTAAAAGCTTTGAAAATCACATTTTTAATATTTCCTAGTCACTAGTTTATCACAAAAATTATCCTAAGACATAGAAAACACTTGAAACCATTTTATCTCTTTGAGAACTTAAATATAAATGTCAAAACAGTAGTAAAATTAAAAATTCCATCAATAGGTTTTTTAATCACTTAGAAATCACATTTTCACTCCTCCTAGTTTCTGATTCTTTCAAAAATTCTTTGTACATTTTAGACACAGGATTCAAGTCTCAAAATAAAATAAAACCAACTTCAAACCCAATACCTCATAAGGCTAAAATACATATCTTGAGATGTGGCCATGATCAAAATTTTCATTTAAGATAAAAGGGGCAAGTCTTGAGCTTTAGAGACTTAGGTGATGACTAGAATCATAAACGTGCTATGCAATCTCATTTTTAGTCTTTATCATTATAAGGTGATGGTTTGGAAATATAAATATGAAGTGCAAGACTTGAAAAATAAATATGATAATGCAAGTTTATTTTTAAGTCTTCAAGGATTACGTAATAACTTGAAAAATAAACATGATATACAAGATTTGGAATTTAAACATGAAAATGCAAGTCCATTTTTAAGTCTTCAATATTTGAGGTGATGACTTGAAAAATAAACATGATATGCAAGACATGAAATTTAAACATGAAATATAAGAACTTGAAGCATAAACATGGATGCAAGTTTAGTTTTATATCTTGTTGGAGCTCAAACTCAAGACCTTAAAGAATAAAGCTTTTAACCCCATCAATCTTAACAAAGTGGAAGTGAGCTTTAGAGTCCCTCAACACCATGGTTCCAAGAACCTCATTTCTTGGACTCATCATCAAGCTCAAAGAAAAATAACCAAAGAAAACCAATAAGCATTCTATTTCTCATATTCTTTTGAAACCAAAAATCAAGCCTTAAGCTTTAGAGGTTGAATATATGATAGTTTTACAACCAACATCAAGAGCCCTCATCATCAAGCTATGATCTTACCATCAACCAAACATCAAAACCGAAAAAGAAATAGAGGAATAAGAGAAAGAATCATAAAATAAATCCCTACCAAGTGTGTTTCTTGTTTGCAAGAGAGAAAGCTTGATCTTTTATGAAGAAAGAAAGAAGAAAAATCTTCTCTTGAGCTATGGATGGATTCGGCCAAAGGGAAAAGAAATGGAAGGAGAATTTTTCTTGTGTTTTTGTGTTTGAGAATGGAAATGATAGGTGTTTGGGAGTTGATCTATGGTGGAATGTGGTGGTTTGAGGTTGGGAGCTAGGGTGGAGGTTGAGAATGGAGTCTTGAAGATGGAGGAGAAAGAAGAAGAGAGCTTGAGTCTAGAGAAAAGAGAGCTTTTTTGACAAATCTTAGTGAGCAAGACTTTACCAAAAAAGCAAATGGTAAGGAATGAGAGTTTGTGAGTGTATTAGTGTTGAAAAAAAAATAAAATATGAAAGAGAAATTGGGATGGAGTCAGGCTTCTATGGCTGATTTAGGGGAAATTTTTCATTTTTCGTATATGTTAGGACATGGATTAGAGATAGATTTAAGTAAGTAATGGGTTAAGAATTGGTAATTAAGTGTTTGGGTGTTTAAGGCTTTTTAAAACATGATTAAGAAGTGGTCTTACACATTTAGTTGGGTTAAACTTAATTAGTTTGAAATTCAAACACCAACATAGCTCCTAATTTTTAGGAAAAGAGAGAGAAAATACTATTTGCTTTTCACTTTTACTTTATGGTCACATGAGTTCTTTTGAATAAGAATGGATAAATCTTTCCTTAAGCAATCTTAAGTCTTAATTAACCTAAAATAATTATTTTGACTCAAAATTAATAAATAAAATTAATTTATCTTTAATTAGAGCCTAATATTGCCTATATTTCCTTAATTACTCAATTAAGCTTACTTAGCACCAACTAGGGTGAAAAGGTAATTTTTACTCAAAACTCCTGGACTAACAATATTATATATTCTTTATAATTAATATTTTTAAGTCTGGTGAAAAGTTCAGTCATCACTTAATCTCACGTTAAATTACCTTAGGGGTATTTTGGTAATTTTACACACGGAAAAACCAAGAATTGAGAATTTTACCTTTATCATCATCTATAACACATTTAGTCCCCTTCAAATATGAAACTAACCCCTTGAGGATAGCCTGGACCGCTGCCCTTGATTTCAAGTAGAAATAACCTTAGGGGCATTTTGGTCATTTTGCAAACAGGAAAAATTCCTGCGTTACATCTTAATCCTAAACCAATGGAACAAATAAGACAATGGAGAGTGCAGACAAAAATACAAATCAATAATAATAGATTATGATATGTGCTCATACCAAAAGTATATGGCTAACTGTTATATCAAAATATAAGAAGTGAACACATATCTTACCTATCAACTCATAACTAAAGTAACTCACCCTTGTCATTCAAATATCACTTCTTTCGATGAAGACCTGGCCATTTATGCAATGTAAATATGAGAAACAAATGAAAAAAGTAAATTGAATGATTGAGTAGAAGATAAGGAATTAAATTAAAAGTAACAATTCAAAGCACAATTAAAAATACTTCAACAACTAAACTATTGCATTAATACAAAAGGAAAAGCCCACATAGACCAACCTCATTTATCTTAAGCAATCACAAAATACATATGAGAACATATCAAACCATGATATGCGTGCACAATCAACACCATTCATTTAGTAGAAAAAATAAATTCAATAAAAAGATAAAAGGATACCATTAAACCATGTATTAGTGAAATTTAAATTAAAAAAAGTGGTAAAAGATGATTATATAAATCACCAAAAATAAATAAATTTTACCTTGCCATTGAGAGCCATATGGACATTGATGGAAGCTGGGAATCACATTGGTAATGGCATTTATACTCTTCTTTATGTCACTTTTATTTGGACTTGGTGACCTTGTGACTGCATTTTTCTAAATAAGTCAAAAGAAATATCACTACTATGTAAACCATTTTGGAGAACTAACAACATCCTCTATGACAACTATATCCAATAAAGAGAAAAAAAGGACTTACCTTAAACAAAAAATCATTTTTTCATCCTTTACGTCTGTCGTGGTTTCATCTCCCCTGACAAAGCTGGATTTGTCATTGAAATGCCCACCTTCCTTGGCTGGCATCACAGAACTACCAAGCCCTCTACCATGTCCACACCATGAGACCACCATCAACACACCAATCAGAGCCTCCATACCTGCCTCAAAACTATGATCCAAGTACGTGTCAATTCCTCTACCTCTTCTCTTTCTTCGTCTCTCCCAGCTGCCTCTACGTGTATCCCTTCAACTACGACCCCATGCCATTGCCAATGGTAGCTTACCCATGGCCGCCATCAATCTCATTTCTTATCCCTCTCTTTCTTGCAGTATCTTTCTTCCCTTTCTTTTTTTCTATTTGTTGTGTCCCCATGAAATAACCGCACTTTGCATCATCATGAACCGCCCATCGTCGACCACCTTCCTCCTTACGCATGTATTTGAGAAATGAAAGCAAAAAACATGGCAAGATGGAAGCAAAGGAAAACTTTTTTTTGGGGAGAGGGGAGGGAAAAATATAAAAGATGTGATAAGCTTCTCCACATTTGATAGAAGAGAATGGGGCTGTTGACTGAAAAAACAAAAATGAAAGCTTATCTTGGAAGCTTATTTTCCATGATAAATAGGGAGCAGAACAATTTACTCTAATTTCATTTTCTAATTTGAATTTTAAAATTATAGTATTTATTATTATTATTATTATTATTAATTGTAATCAATGATTTTACGGGAAACCTAAACAAATTCAATGTGAAGCAAGATACATATACTGATTGTTCAAAGAAAATAAGTCATGTACATGCATTAATGAGACATTGATCACCTTTTATTAAAAAATTAAAAATGCAATAATTATGAGATAAAAATAGAAATATTCAATATATCAATCAAACAATCACTATATCAATATCAATATATCAATATATATTAAAATATTAAAGGATACTGGTGGGCCATGTCTAGTGAGTGATGCCAGGAATCACATTGATTGATTTGAAGGCCCATACAAATGGAAAGAATGGAGATAATTGGTTGCACATCTCCCTAGAAAAATGGAGGGAAACCAAACTCACTAGAAATGGACACTTCATCAAATCCACTAACCTATAAACCCTCTTTTAGAATAATATATGTGTGTGTGTGTGTGTGTGTGTGTGTGATTAATATTTTTTTATGGCTCTAGTTACTCACTTATGCTTCTATCATCGCTATAAACATAGACTCACTTGTTTAGTCACACGAGCAATTGATATTGATAGTGTAGAAGATAGAAACATCCACTTAGATGTATTCATTTACATATTACGTATTTATTAGCAAAATAATGAAATTATGTAATTTTTCATGCTAAACATATATTTTAAGGCCCTTTAGAATAATAAGATATATTATATGTCTTTATTAGTTTCATGCTAAACATATAGTTTATGCTATTTCATGTTGAATGAACTAATAACCATTGAACTTTTAGTTACGTGTACTTACTTTTGTGCATATTCTAATTGGAGTTGAACTTAGGAATCCTATATATTATTATCTTACAAACCCCTCTTCCAATTTCAACCTCATTCCCGTAACCGTCAAAGTTTCCTCAAAGGCAAAACTATCTAAAACACCAAAGCACACCAAATTATTTGCACAAAAGCACATTCTCTTAATGCTTGTCTCCTAATAAGTAGGTTATATGTTGTTCTCGTTTAGAATTTGTGTTTCATCTATTTTTGCATTCATTATGGTGTTCCACACATGGCCTTCTAAAGGTGTTTCTTTATTGAATATGAAGAGAAATTGGCATATCGTGTTACATGACTCGATCACATCTGTGAGATTATTATCCTATACTATCTATATTTAGAAATGAATGAGTAAATTGTTGTATCATAAAGCCAATGAGTAATTTAGTTTTAACAATAGCCAAAGGAATTTAGCATGAGCTAATTTGGTAAACAAAATAAAGTACAAAGCATCTCATTGAAAATTATAAGCAAAAGGTACACAGCAAAGTACTAACATAAACTAAAAAGTAGAAACAAAGGAATAAAATTAAAATTAAAAAGCAAAATGAAAACAAAAAGTCAAGCAATCATAGAGCCTTAAATAAAAAGCAAAGTCTTCAATCCATCTTGAGAAAAAAAATTTCCACCAGATCTTGTACCTTCAAACTAGAAAGACATTAGAAAACATTGTTATAGATTTGAGTTCAATCTCTTCAGTATATGAAACCTTTCTCATCAACCTTTTCATATTTGTGTTAGAATCAACTCTTGAGAAATAAAATGTTGTCATATGTGCATCATTTATGGAACTCAACTATCTAATGGACTCAAAAGTCATGATTAAATCTTTATCAATAAAAACTTATGGGTTTCACAACTACATAAACCCCTAATCTTAAAATTTTCCCTCAATTTACTACTCCTTGATCAGCGGGCTTCATTGACCATGAAGGGCACCTAACATGGTCCCATGTTGGACACCTAAAAGGTTTCGTTTTCTAAATACTATGATAGAGGTGAAATTGTTTGTTAATAGATAACTTGGTACAAAGGTTAATGCCCTCATAGTCGTTTACTCATTGTCTATTTCTTATAACTATCGTATAAACTAAAAAGCATGAAAACTATAATTTTCTCTAAATTCCACACTGAGTTCTAACTCTTATCTTTGTAAGCAAAATTGCATGAATATAATTCCATAAAGCATTGGATAGACTTAACACTTTTGAATACTCATACTTATAGTTAGAATCTATTCACAAAACAATCTGAGCAACAAACATGGTCTCATGAGTTTTCTAAGACATTTTTCATGATAAATTGAAAAACATAAAATCCCTAAACTCAACATAATTAATTAATAATTTATATCAATCACAAAATAATTCCTTAAGTCATTATTAGATATTATAAGGCTAAGAAAATAACTCTAATGACTAAAACAAAGGTCACATGATTGAACTCACTCACCTTGAGGCGTGGAACAAAAGAGCTCCAAGGAACGGGAATGGCACCAACATATGCCACGGAAGCAATGAAAACCTATAAATAAACTATAACCACACTAGAACAACTCTATGAATATTAAGAGAGAAATTACACTTGATAACAATCAAGAACAACAACACCCAATTACATGAAAAAAAAGGAGGAAAGAGAGAACCCTAGCATAAATCATTGCCAAATACTTACCTTGAAGTTTGGAGAATGTGATAATGGAAGAGAATGAGAGAAAAAGAAAGAGAAGGTGAGAATGTTAGTGTGTGTTCATGAGTTTGGCTTAGAAGGAAATGGCAGGAAAGGAAAGATTTATAGGGATTTGAACGTGTTCATGAGTTTTATTTTTAGAATGAAAATGTGTTTGGGATTTTTGCTAAACTCTCAAATCCCTTCAAAATCCCTATTTGTATTGCCCCCAATTTGGGGGTCTAAAACTAACTATTTTTTAATTTATTATATTATCCCTATTAAAACACCCTTTATACCAATTTATTTGAATTTCAAATCAACTTGTTATTTTCTTCATGATTTCATATAAGCTTCTGAATATAAAACATATCATTAACGTTTTGAAATTTCTTTATGTAAGGCATTTCAATGTTAATAACTAACAAAAACATAAAATATCTTATATAAAGCATATCAACTTGTTTTCTAGATTCTTTTTAAAACTAATATTAATATAAAGCATATTAACTATACTAAATTAATTTAATGAAGGATAAAATTGTAAAAATACATTATAAGCCCCTTATTGCCTTTACCTTGTCAATTTTAAACTTATGAACAAAGTTGATTAAAACCTTTTAAAGCCCTTCAATTTCCTTTGATAACTTTCTTTTCTTTTCCCTCAAAACTCGTGAACACACCCTTAAGGTTCGAATTTGGGGTGTTTAGATAGGGTTAGAGGTTCAGTTAGTGAAACTACGTAGTTTTGGTGTGTGAAAGTACGTAAGTGGACTGCTATGATGGTCCATGATTGCTATAGGGTCACTTGTGTAACAAAATGGTGCGGTTGCACCAACCATCACTATAGCAGTCATAGAAATACAAGTTCTACATTGTTGGGGTTTTTCATGTATCCGGGCCTTCCTGTAACATGAGTAGGTCACAGGGATACTAAGGCCATGCTAGGCTTAACTAGGAACATATGGACTTGAGGCATTATATACTACCCCCTTAAAGGATATTTAATCCCCAAATCTTAAACAAATCTACCTTGAGATGGCAAAAGATGTGGATACTTGATCTTCTTGGCTTTTTAGACTTTCCAAGTTGTTTCCTCACTGGAATGGTTCCTTCATATGGCTTTTTCATGAGTCTACCTCCTTTTAGCGAAGCTTCATGATCTGCCTATCCACAATGCAATCAATTCTTCCTCATATGACAAACTTTCATCAACCCAGACCACTTGTGGCATGAGGACACAAGACTAATCGGGTATGTACTTCGTGACTCCTAAGCATGCTGACATGGAAGACTAGATGAACACTAATTACTGGAAAGCAGTGCCAATCTATAGGCCACTACTCCAACTCTCTCTCAAATCTCAAAAGGGCCGATATGGTAAGGATTTAGCTTTTCCTCTTCCAAGCTTCACCACTCCCTTCATGGGAGATACCCACAAAAATACATGATCACCTATCGCAAACTCTAAGTCTCACACCAGTTATCTTGAATAGAATTTCCGTCTAGACTAAGCCCCAACAACCTTTCTTTGATTAGCTGGAGATCAAGGTCTCTTGAACTAGGTCCTTGTCAGGACCCGAAGGGGGACTGAGTCCCCACATAATCCTCTTGGATAATGTGACTTATAGAATGCATAGATTAATGTGATTTTCATACTTAAAATATAATTTGATCTAAATCATCATCAAAATCTCAATCTAAATCATGATATTCAAATTCATAAAACTAAAATGTCTCAATATACATAACCGTAAATTCATTCTAATTAAATGTAACATGTGATGTTGCAATTCGTGAAAACTATTTCATTTCATGATCATAGTCATAATATGAAAATCGGTTAATACTTGAAAACTAAACACATATGAAAAAAGTCATAAATTCTAAAATTTAAATACATAATATGAAACTAGAATGTATGGCTCTGATCCTGCACATATATTGGAGCCTTCTAATCTAACATAATCCAAGACTAAGCCTCACTACAAGGTATAGCTCACCACACCTAATAACTATGGACTACTATGTCAATGGCTCGAAGATAATAAGATATGCAATTGTAGCTGTAAGGAGGAATGGAGAGGGGTGAGTCATTAGACTCAATGAGTAGATTCTCATCTACCATCCACATGAGACAACCAATAATACATCATAATATACATGCATCAAGCAAAAATCATTTTCATATCCATATATGTGTGTGTATGTATAATTACATAGTTTCTAAATTCATGGTGAAGTAATTACTAGAGAAACAGAAATCTCTAAATATGGTAAGTATACATAATAATAATATAATTACTCTGATATCTAAACTTTAAAAAGGGCATCTAACGAAGTCCTATATGGCGAACACCTAACTAGGTTCAATTTTCTAAATACATTGAGGGCAAGATTATTCTCTAATAGACAACTTGGCACTCAGGCTAAAAATCTTATAGTAATTAACTCACTTTTTTTCTCTATAGATACCATCTAAAACTAATTTGCAAATAAGATGAATAAATTTGAAAACTTTGAAAGCATTGCATTCATATAATTCCAACAAGCTAACTGTCAAGCATAATTGGGGTTTTGAAATCATGCCCAATGGATCACCAACTTGCAGACATGTGGTGATTTCAGAGAATATGTATTTGGTCAATGTTCTAACTATACTTAATTCAATACTTTCAATAATGCATAACTAAAATTTTAAAATCATATTTCAAGCTGATATAATTTCATAAACATGGAAACTCGTAGATCATAATAGCATATATGCTAATGGAGATAAATCGTTAGCTAAACATTTTTCCAATAAAACATAACTTGAGATTCTGAAAGCATAATTAGGAAATCCAAAGTATTGAAAACATGGTAGTTTTATCAATCTATAATACTGTCTAACAATTTTGGTAAACTTAATAAACCTCGTATTTTGTCAATAAATCTTTTCATGAGCAAATAAAATATTTTCTTGGAGTACAACATATTAAATATGGTCCTCTGATTTTCTAAAATATAATTTTCATGCTATAATAAAAAAAATCAGAATAAAAAAAATCAATTTTACTAAACTTGGCATAACTTGTAAGATCATATTTATAACATATTGTCACTTTTGAATTCATGTTTAACAATCATAATACTTAAAATATACTCATAATGACTAAAAATAAGGTCATGGTTAAACTCACTCATGTTTGGAGCCAAGAGTGCGTGGGCACGATCTACTTAACCTTGGAAGCTTGGAATGACGTAAACGTCTCATGGTATGTCAACGTTATTATACTTCATATGACTTATAATATGTCAAGGTGTTACTCAACCTTACATATCATCATTTAATTGATAGAATGTTAGATGAAGATGAGATGAAAGACTAACACGATCTGATGTTTTGTAACGTCATTGACTAATTTGACTCATTTTAAAAGTCAAATACTAAAATAACTTATAATTGTAAAATTAGGATTAGAGGTTTAACACTTATTCAAACCTTAAAAAAAAAATCAAATTATCCAAAAAAGAAAGCCTTTTTGAGTAAAAATTCATTTTAGTCCCTCAAATTGTATACACATTTCACTTTAATTCTTAAAATAGAGATGTCAAAGCAGCCTTGCCGATTGATAAACCAAAATTTCCATTTTTAGCGGGTTAGGTTGAAATTTTGAGCTTAAAAAATTCCAGCCCGCTAATCCGCTTTGCTTAACTACTGTTTAGGCGGCTTAGCCTGTTAGTCTTTTTTATTAAGAAAAAATGCATAATTTATTGGTAAAAAAAAAGAATGTGTGATCCAAAAGGAAAAAGTAAGAAATTTGTACACTCATCAACATAAACACTATAGTTGACATTATTCATTCGAAGTTAAAGCTTAAAAATGAAACTATATTATAACTCACAAATAACACTATTAATAATAATATTGTTTAGTTAAAGTTGATATATAATTGTTATGGGTTTTGAAAAATTGGATATATATATATAAATAAAAAATATTTTTTAAAATTTTTTTAAAAAAATTCATCAAAATATTTAAAGGTATTTTTGTTTAAATTTTTTTATTTTTTAGTCAATCCTAAAATCTATTTGATTGATTATTTCAACCTATTTTATTTTAATACACCTGTCCACCCGCCCCATTTTTTATGAGACGGGTCAGCCCGTTGTGACAACTCTGCCTTGAAGCACCGTACTCTCGAATAGCTTTGTCGCTATCACCACTCTCCAACCCTTTGCCATTCTCGTTTCTCAGTCTGCTTTTGCCGTTCTTTCTTCTCAGTTCGGTGCATACCTGGCATGAAACAAGTCTTGCAATTCTTGTCTACAAGTTCTTTCAATTTCACCAGGTTTCTCTTCTGTCGTGCTTCTTCTCCATTTTCCACATTCCAAACTGTGCGTTTTATAGTTTTCGAATCAAAATAAAATACTTGCTTTTTCTACGGAAAAGATTCGATTTTTAATGCTAATTTCTTTCTTTCCTTCCTTGTTCTTCTTAACTTTCGTGTCCCCATTATTCAGACTTTTGCATCACATTTGTTGGAATATGTTAATCGAATTTCATGTCGTCTAGGTGACTGAACTGACAGAGAATGTTGTAGCTTTGCAGTGGTAAAGAAACGTTTGAATACTAAGACATTGGTTTCTCCAACTGTGAAAGCAATGAGATCTAAAAGACCCTTTTCAAATTCATCAGAGCCCATTTTACCAGTTGTTGAGAACAAGAAAGATATGAAGCTTGAAGGGTTGGAAGCTAGCCCAAGCTCCAAAATGACTATTGCAAAGGTCTGATTGATGCTTAAAGGGTTATGTGCTTAGTGCCTTGTATTCCTTTTTTGCTATGATGCACGGCATACCCATATTGGATATGTATTGCATCAGATATCAATATGATACTTTTAGTTGTATTTTACATGTTTTTAGTTTAATTTATAGTGTATCTTCGTATCGTACCAGTATCACATTGGATACTCATACTAGTATCTGTCCAACATAGCTTTTTTGTATCTTCTATTTAGTCTTTTCCCGTTTCTTGGTTATGTGTTATATGAGTTGATGTTGATTATGTAGGAAAGTGATGTTAACAGTTTTTCCACTGAGATTGAGAGATTAAGAAATGACCCGTCCAAAATAGATAAAATGACTGTTGAGGAACTCCGGAAGACATTGAGGTAAGAGTATAGGTCTTTTTCCTGCCATGTAGTTGCTTTTTAGTTCTAATAGTGATTTTTGGGTATATCTTAAGAATGTTTTCATTTCTCAGGAGTATTAGGGTCCCTGCCAAAGGTCGTAAAGATGATCTTTTGTCTGCTTTGAAGAGTTTCATGGACAATAATAACACTTGTGGTATACAATTCTGTTAGCAATGTGAATTTTTACTATGCCTGGGAATGGGAGGAAGAAAGTGGTTTTTTTTTTTAATTAATGTCGTTATCATGAACAATTATCTCGAAGTGGTCTATTGCTTTATTCATTAAGATGTTTCTTCATCTGCAGAACAAGATCCTCAAATAAGAGAACAAGGGCTTTTAATTTCTTCTGAAAATACATCGGTGGAAGTGAAGGCTAAAAGGGTATTGGATGAAGACCCTGATGATGATGTCAATGATACTTCAGAGAAAAATGAACTGAATGAGGGTAAGAGAAGATTAAAAAAATCAAGATCTGAGAACAAAACTGTCAGAGTGACAACCAAGAAGAAGCTGTCAGTGAAATCAGATCAGGTTTCAGGTTGTGTAGTAGAATATGCGAAGTTGCTAACTTTCTTCATCTTAAACGTTAAACATAACTCAGTTTTTGATTTCTCGATGCCTTTTATTTTCTGCCTTGTCAGTTTTGGTTCAAAAATGACTCACTTAACATTGTGTCAATCTTATACGAGTGTTTATTTCCAGGTTTCAAACCTTCCAGGGCAAAAGAAAAGTATCTCCAGATATTGTTAGTGTTGTTGCACAATCAGATGAAATCACTACAACCACTATTCAAACTGAGCCGTGGACTGTTCTTGCCCACAAGAAGCCTCAAAAAGGTTGGATTGCATATAATCCTAGAACTATGAGGCCCCCACCTCTTACTCAGGATACAAAATTGGTCAAGCTTTTGTCTTGGAATGTCAATGGATTGAAAGCATTGCTAAAATTAAAAGGATTCTCTGCACTTCAACTTGCCCAAAGAGAAGACTTTGATATATTGTGCTTGCAAGAGACTAAACTGCAGGTAGAATATTGGTGCTCATTTTATGCCTTGAAGAGTTATTTCTTTTTCCTTTTTCTTTTTGTTGGTTAAGTGTATCTTGCATTGATCTCTACTCTGTTGTTAAATTGTGTAAATTCTGATGCTTGCTGAAAAATTATGCTAATATATATATATATATACACACATAACTTTGCTTATGGGGTTTGTATTTACAAAGATACTTTCATCAAGTGAATAACCATAGTAGGTAACTTTGAAAAGAAAAACGAAGAGGACTGTTTGGTTACTGTTTTTATTGTCTTTTTTCAATTTGTTTTCTATCTTTTAGAATTTTGTGAAGCAAATCGTGAAAATAGGAAATGAAAACTGCAAATTGGATTTTCTAGGGTGTGTTTGGTTACAAAAAACAGTTTTTGCTTTCATTTTCAGGATTCTGTGAAGGAAATACTCAACATTGGAAATGAAAACTAAAAACCGGATTTTGAAGTTTTCACAGTTTTCAGTATTTTCTTCATAAAATCCAAAATATAGTAAATGAGAACTGAAAACTGTTTTTTGAAACCAAATGCACCATATTTTCACTGTTTTCTTCACAAAATCTTAAAAGATAGGAAATAAACTGAAAATAGAAAACTGTTTTTGAAATCAAACAAACCCAAAAGGGGGAGAAAAACCTGAACTGTACATTTTTATGTTATGGAACTATATTGCTTTTGTATTTATTTTAATTTTGCAAGAAGTTAATGTAAGATAGTTGGGAAGTTTTCTTATTGTAATAAAAGAAAGAATTTAACGCTATTTTGTAAGATAGTGGCACAAAAGTTAGCAGGTTAGCAGCTCTTAAATAAGTATGAATGGTCAACGTGGTCTGGTGGTTTGTAAGCTGAGGAATTGGATGTAGGATATTTTGTGTTTTACTCATAATAACAATATAATCCGTTCAATTAATTAATTGGCAATTTATGAAATGGTAGATGCATATTCAAAATGTTAAAACCCTGTTTTCTTTTAAAGAACTGAAGTTCTTCAACAAAATCACTAAGGTATTGAGGTAGTACTTGGTCCATGAACATTCTTTTGTTAGTTTCTGCTACAGCAGAAGAACCTTGAGTTTAATTGATAAATTTTAAAATTGTGCCAAATAACATATTGGAGCTAGAGCCTAGAGTGAAGTTTCTCTATAAACAGCAAAGAATGTTTATTTGCAAATCTCGAAAGATGTTCATTGTGAGTAGCTATCCCGAACAGTCTTAGTTGTTGCCTTTAAAAATATTTCAGCAATAATGTGGATATTTATATAAAAATTCATGGTCCTCATGTTCTCTCCTGTTTATGAATGCTCTGATTATGCCAACAGAAGAAGGATATTGAAGAAATCAAACAGCGTCTAATAGATGGGTATGATAACAGCTTTTGGACATGTAGTGTTTCTAAGCTTGGTTATTCTGGAACAGCAATAATCTCAAGGGTATGTTGACCATGTTCATCCTGTTTCTTCTTACTTAATGAAAACTTCGAGTACATAACGTTATAGGGTAGAAGAAAAAGCTGTTTATAGTATATACTATTCCTTGCACAACCGATTCATGCTAAATTTTATTATGGTGGCTTAAGAAGGTGTTTGGTTTTTTTGTTTTCATTTTTAGTTGTTTTCATTTATAATTACAAAAATGCCACATTGTTTTAATTTTATTTTTTGTTATCAGAATTCTGTGAAGGAATGCTAGAAACAAGAAAAGTTGTTTTCATCCTTTCCTTCACAAAATTCTAGAAATAGGAAACAAAAAATGTTAGAGACCAAGGACCCAAGGGAATTAAAGTCGATAAAAGGAAGAAATATACGGGTATTGTGGGAATACTGGTCAGGGTCTGGGGGTGAACTCTGTGGGCCCCATTCAGCCTAACAAACTAGCTGAGCTAGCAAGGGGATGTGTGTTACTTAGGTAGTGTTTGGTTACTATCCCTAGGACAGAATACGGAGACATTGAAGATATAACCTGTTGGTGGTGGAGAGAGAAACAAAAAATAGAAAAGTTTTGTCCTGGGACACAAAATACAGAAAATTTTTGTACCTCTAAAATGTGGAGATAGTATATGGAGATAGAAATTTAATATTTTTTCTTCCAATGATACCACTATATATATTTAATATTTCCCTATATGTCGTCACAACCATGGGTGGGCGGTGGTTTGGAGGCGAAGGTGGTCCGTGATGGTCCGCAAGGGTACATAATGTCTTTTATTATGTATTTGTTGTCTTGTCCCCGTCTTTCTAAACTGATGTAGAGACATATATCATGTCTTGTATTCCACAATCAAACACGATATAGAAACATTATTTTTTATGTTTCATTCTCCATTGTTTCTACTGCTTTGTCACCACGTCTTGGGACAAATACCAAACACTGCCTTAGGGCTGGCATGTGTGCCTTTGTTGGAAAGGGGATATTTGTAGGGGAGCAGAGGCTAAGAATCACATAGGCAAATATTCAACCACGCTTTGAGAGATTGAACTGTTTAGACAGTTTAGTGATTATAGTTCTTCTCATTTTCTTGCATTTCCTATATTGTTTTCTCTTCTTCCTTGGCTGTAATCACACTGATAAAGGGAGTGAATATTGCAGCATACTTTTCTATTTTCTTTGTTTCCCGTTTGTAGTTTCTTTCAAAAACTGAGGTGGGAATTTTGTGATTTTTAAGGAACCATGCTATCTTAAAATTAAAACATAAAACAAACTATACAACCCCTCTGATGTAATGCTGCATGATTAGTTGAGGTCGTGATCTGCTCATTTTTTTTGAGGTAAAATGTTTGGTATTGAGCTTAATGATAGTGAAAAAATTATTTTCTACATCCTTGCGGTGCAGCTCTTTCTGCTGCCTACTTTGATAATATTCTTTCTCTGATAGAGTAAATACTAGTTTACTTTTTAAGAAATCCGGAGAGTTTGGTAGGATGGTCACTGGTGCTTAGTCAGTTAACTTCTAGGAATAATGTTAAAGCCTAATGGTGACAAGATGTTCATTCTGTCAGATAGCCTAACCATTTGCATCCTCATTATAAATTGCAAGCATGGTGTTCACATTAATAATTCTTGTTTTAATATTAATTTCCCATTAATTGGAATTTTGGCAGATAAAGCCACTTTCCGTAAGATATGGCCTTGGCATATCTGATCATGATAGTGAGGGGAGACTTGTGACTGCAGAATTCGATAAATTTTATTTGATAAGTGGATATGTCCCTAATTCTGGAGATGGCTTGAGAAGACTGGTATTAAATTGCTTTCCTTGTATATCTTCATTTCACTCTGAACAGTATTTTCATCCAACTAACCTTTTGGTATTTGAATCTAGAATTATAGAGTGACTCAATGGGATCCATCTCTCAGCAATTATGTGAAAGTACGTATAACTCTTTTCCTCCTTCTCATTGTTGTTTTATGTATATGTTGCTCATCTCACCCCATGTTATTTTCTTTCTTGTAAGAACACATCCATCTAGTGCTTCCTTTTTTACTCTGTTATTTATGTCGAATTTGATTTATGATTTGTCCAAGACACACATAATCGTTTATTTTTCTTTATGTTTGTGTGTGCTAGCAAATTCCTATAATGTTAATGTTGTTATATCAAACTCCTTGCAAAATGTTTTATAATGTTGGGCATTTGGAGCTTGATTACTTGTAATTTTTGGCCTATTAGTGCTAAAATTCTATCAAGTTCTTCTACTTTTTAGTTCTATATTTGAAAACCCAAGTAAACTTGTTCCATATGCTCAATGTTTTTAAATGATATTTGGAATCTATCACTTTATACAAAATTTGTGGAGCAGGGCGATGACTAATATGTTCTACACGCTTTTTTCATCTTTTTGTTTTAAATTATTTTTAACTATTACTTTAAGGTACAAGTTCTTTTCTCAGAAGAAATATTAAGACAATCTTAAAAATCTTATTGTTATGTATCTATTGTCAGGATTTATGATTCATTTTCTGCTGGGTACAGGAGCTTGAAAAGTCTAAATCTGTAGTATTGACTGGTGATCTGAATTGCGCTCATGAAGAGATTGACATATATAACCCTGCTGTAAGTAATTTAGATTTTATGCTCCATGTTAGTTCTGCTGGGTACAGGAGCTTGAAAAGTCTAAATCTGTAGTATTGACTGATGATCTTAATTGCGCTCATGAAGAGATTGACATATATAACCCTGCTGTAAGTAATTTAGATATTATGCCCCATGTTAGCAGTGAATATATCACATCTAAGCATTGATAAACAATACCAATGAAGTAAGGCACTTGTTTCTGCCTTTCTGGTAGAAATTACTGGATTTGAAAAGAGAAAAAAGAAGTCAAGAAGTTGTAATATGCCTTGGCAAACTTGAATTTAGTTATAATTCAATTCAATACTTTCATTATGGTTTGCTGTAAAATTTGAAAGAAAAATTGTATTATTACATAATTTAACATTGCTTTAAATTGTATTATTGCATAATTTAACTGTGCTATACTTGTACATATTTACAGGTATTGGCTGAGTCCACTGGTTGGATCTGCTTTTCTAAATTGAATTTTCAGTTTTTAAAATTAATTATATTTGTGAATTGTTTGGTTTAAATTACAAAATGTTTAACCTGTTAAGATTCTTGTTCATTTAGAATTTTGTTGAAACTTCCCTTGATGAAAAGGTGGAGTGAGTAATCCATAAATTGAGTGGCTTAATGTGATAACTTATAACCCAAGTCTCAGATCAGTCTCACAAGAGTGAGTGAGACGTACACTTGGCAAAACCATCCTGTGAGTAGTGGCTACTTAATCAGTTTAATTATAATTAGGCATTAAGGCACAATTTTCTCCTAGAGTCAAGTTCAACTCATGTTAAGACCTATCATGTATCTATGGTAACATTCTTGATCTGGTGAGATTGATAAGCACCATGCATAGTTGTATTGTTGATGGGATTCCTAGGAAACCTCATCACCTGAGTGTATTTTGAGATGCCAGAGGATTGATAAGGATACCATGCATGTAAGAGGAGTGTGCAATAACCGAAGTTCCATGCCATGACTGCTATGAGACAGGCTGGCAGTAGGCTAATGGCCCACTTGGAGTTACATGGCCATAACCATTTTTGCCAATCTGGTTGGGCTTATAAGAGTTTATGTATTTGGTTTAAATTTTGCAGAAAAGAAAGACTAGATAGAATTTAAACAAATGATCTGTTTACCAATATCATGATAAATAATGAACTGCTAGGTTGCTGAGTGTGCAGAAATCTGTTGTTATTGTTTTCTTTTTCCCTTTCAAATCTGTTCTTATGACTTAATATACAGGGTAACAGAAGAAGTGCTGGATTTACAGATGAAGAAAGGAAATCATTTGCGACAAACTTCTTGTCCAAGGGATTTGTAGATACCTTTAGAAGGCAGCACCCTGGTGTTGTTGGATATACTTATTGGGGTTATCGGCATGGTGCCCGCAAGGCTAACAAAGGTATTTCTAGCGCACTCCTTAGATCGATTTATCAATTACTTTTATAGCTGTTACTTATATAATGGGGATTGTCCCTTATTGGTGAGTGCATTTACTTTTCCATATTTGCCATCACTTTTATTTCTTCATTTTCAAAAGCCATTGTTATTGCAAACTCAAATCATCAAGCCATAGAGAAGAAAAAGAAACCCCACCCCCCTCTCTTACGCGGGGGTTCTGACCAATCTCCAATTCCCCCTGCTTGGCCATAAGGTTAACTGATCTGCCACTCTATTGCTGTCTCTATGACTAGACTAAGGTAATATTAGTTTTATAAATGACTACAATCAAAGTAAGTAAACCAAGAACCAAAAATGAAGATGTCTCTGAGAATGGAGCCATTGCATGTGTTCACATCTTGCTGCAATCCATCTCTGAATGAATTTACCTGAAGCCCATCTCCTGTGCAAAAGGCAACACTTACCTTGCAGCCAAGAGTTCAGCAAGATGAGGTCGTGATAGCCTACCCACTCCAGATAGCACACAGAGCCACCATTTTAAGAACTCTAATGTAAAATTGCATTATTTCATGTTTCACTGCTCACTTCCCCTTTTGATAATTGTTTCAAAAGTTAATTTCAACTCCTGTGCAATTGCTGCAAATAAAGTGAGTGACATGTACAATAGAAAAACATTTGGAGTGGCAAAGATGAAGAGAGTGGGAATAATGTTTGGGTTTGAAAAGGGTGAAAGAGAGGTGGGATAAGAATGAAAAAGGCGAAGGAGTGTTGAGAAAATGAGGTGTGGCTCTCACATCATTGAAGCCCATGGAGTATGGTATATTTCTGTTTGTGAACTAGATTAGGTTTTGAGATCATTAGTATGCTACTGCTTTCAATTAAATTTGGAAAGAGTTTTTGTTCCCTCTTTGATTGTTAGGTTAGTGTAAAATTTATCTGTCAAACAAAAAATATCCATAAAAAGGGAAAACCTGGCATTTTCATCATGGTGTCCCGGCATTTCTTGACTAATTTCCTTGCCTAGCCTCTTGTTTTTTAGGAGTATGTTAGAAACCCAAGTAATAAGATTTTACCTTATGAGAAGGTTTATAAAAGAAGGAACAAGAAGGGAATTGGTGACACGAGGGAAGTGTGTGACCTGAAGGAAAAGTGGGTTGTGTAACTAACTTTGCCAAGCTGGTAAGGTTAGCGGGGAGGGGGTGGATGGTTTGATTTTCCTGTTACGGAAGAACTGGGAGCTATACGGGGAGTGGCAGGTTTGAGGGGGCATTCTAATTGCAAAGGCGAGAATTACTAGAGTGCTAGGTTTTGAAAACTTATCAACCCTACATTTTCTGTTTTCTTTCTACCCAAATAACGCAAAGCTCAGCAGGAAGATCCATTACTACATTGGTATTCCTCTTTGGGTTATTCACTTCAGATTTGCCTTATTTCTGATCCTTATTCCAGCTCTTACAATGATCAGCTCTGATCTTGGGAGCTCTGTGTATGGTAACAACGTGCTGCAATGAGGCGAGGCTAAGTGACATGGAACGGAGGTTGACAGATGCACGAGGAGAATGTGAGAGCAATGGCGGCGTTTACTCCAGACGGAGCAAATGGGCGAGCTCAAAGCTCCAGCGGGTCACTTGAGAAGCGACCGACCGCGAACCTCATCGCCTGAAGGGACCAGCAACGTGATAACCACAAAGGGCACGAAAACTCATCTTCACAACAAACTTGGTTCGCGAGAGTAGAGCGATGACGAGGAAGATTCACCCGAGGGAGACGCGATGACTCCGGAGAAGGGTGGAGTCAGCCCGACCGGACTACCCATCTTTCGGTGATGACGCCTACGGATGGTTGGTGAGAGGAGACACTACTCCGAGCGGCACACGAGCGACATGAGACCGCCTCTTCCTGGTGCTGGTCCGATGAGGGCGAAGCATTGACGTGGTACGATGGTGGAGGAACACAGTTCCCATCTTGCGAGGTTTAAGGAGGATTCTCTTGAAGGTTAATTGGGAGAGCTGGGAACCTATGGGTGTGGCTGCTAGGTGAGGCAGACGAGCTGCGGATTGTGGCAATTTGAATTGGTGGCTAGGACCAGAACTTAGATCCAGGTTCCATGTGTATCTTCTTGAATGGCCTCAAGAAGGAAGTGCGGTAGAGATGGCGATGGGGGAGTTTTGAACTCACTGTAATGATGGATAGAGCGTTAGAGATAGAGCAAAGGAACTTAGCTTGGGCGTAGCCGGGTACATCCAGGAGGTAGGAGCGTAGGTGGACCCTAAGGGAAGGTGGCCTATTTCGGGTTCAACCCTCATTTAGGCCCAATGCACACACCCAAGGAAGTGGACAAAGAAGTGAGGCTGGCCCACAATTTTCTAGGCCACAAATGGGGATTAGAACTATCTCAGACCTGACGGAGTGGAGTAAGTGGTAGTCAAAGTGGACCAACGGAAGTAGAGTGAGTGACATATGAAGGTTGTCTCATGAAGAAGGCAAGAGAGACAAAGAAGGGGCTATGCTTTAGATGTGGAGACAAGTGGAATCCTGACCACAAATGTCAACTCTGCCATCAACAGCTCATCTTGATGAGGAAGGCGTGGAAGAAATTCCGGGAAGAGGAACTAGAAACTCCCTTCGAAGAAGAGCTAGGAGCCGAGGAAGGGAGCACCATCATCTCTGAAGTTATTGGGGTTTAACTTTGAATAATCACTCAAGTTGCGGGGGGAGATTTAAGGGGAGCAAGTGGTGGTTTTAATAATTAGAAGCCAGCCAATTTTACTCTACTAAAGTAGAACAGTACAGCTACCATAGAAAAGGTAAAGGGGTTCACGGTGGAAGTGGGGAACAGAGCAATAGAAGAAGGGTTGGGAGTTTGTAAGAAGGTGAAGTTGAATGTGCAAGGGGTAACTATTATCTAGAATTTTTTTGTGGTAAAGTTAGGCAGACCTGAAGTGGTGTTGGGGCTGATTGGTTAGAGAGTTTGGGAAATTTCACGGGAAATTTTCTCATCAGCCAACCTAGTCCGCGATGAAAATAAATTACTCACTTGGTCCCTGACAATACCAAACATCGGACACTCACTAGTCCTTGGATGAAAAACACAACGGAGGAGGTGACATGACACACAAGAACAGTAAGTAGGATAACAAATTAGTCCCTAACATTCACCCGTACCCTCAACTAGTCCCTCACCTCCACTATCTCCTCCTCATCGTCCACCCTCATCTCCATCTCCATCTCCCGCCCTATCTAATATGAAAAAACAAATCTCAACTTGTTTAATTTGAAACTCATGCAACAAGTTGAAAATGAAGCAATTATTTAATATTTAGTATTTAAATATAATCATAACATGAAGTTTCTTGAAACAGATCTGTTATGGAAGTTAAACAGATTAGGAATTTCTCATTGTACCATAAATAACAATTAGGAGTTTGTATCATGGTGGAATAGCTCCAATACTATGTCCTAACTCATTGACATCGAATGCAATGGTTGTAGTGATGACGATGACAACGGAGATCACAATGGTGGACATGATGGCAATGACATTGGTGGCTGCTGCGATGGTGGCAGTGGCGGTGACTATGACAAAGACAATGATGATGTGGTAATGACGGTGTGAAATGGCAGTGATGGTGGTGACTACACTTGAAGGGAATGAGTTTTGAAGGAATGTTTTAGAGTGCTGAAGTGTTGGAGCCATGAGAGCAAGTTTGAAGAGAGTTGGGTTTCAAAAGAGGATTTTGGAGATGGAGGAGGTGGAGACGGTGGAGTTGAGGGACTAATTGCGGGTGACGGTAAATGTTAGGGACTAATTTGTTATCATACTCATGGTTTCCATGTGCCATGTTGCCTCTTCTGTTACGTTTTCCATCCAAGACTAGTGAGTGTCCAATGCACATTGTCAAAGACCAAATGAGTAATTTATTTTTGCCAGGTATAAAGGTGGCCAATAAGGAAATTTTCAAGAACCTATTTGCCGGACTACCACACCCCTACTTTGGCTTGAGCCCTATCCCACCTTCAACTAGGTAGGCCCATTCTCATTTTCACCTCCATCTACTGCCTAACCATAATCATAATTGTGTTCTTCTATGTCATCATTTTTTTCTCCAAATTTAATCTAACCAAGACAAACACAAATCAAAATAAAGAATCTCCATAAATACTATTACCAATAACAATTGCTAGTATAGTGTTGATTTTTTTTCTATTTATTTATTGTTGTGGGGGTTTTGTTTGGTGTTTTAGTCATTGGGTTGTGTGATTTCATTTGATAATTTATTATTTGATAAAATACCATAATTTTGGATTTAAAAGATATAATAAATTTAGATTTTTAGAAACAAATTTATATCTTTAACTCTTTTTTCTTTAAGGCTTCTGCAATGGTAAGGTTGCTACCTTATAACCTTAGGTCATGGGTTTAAATCCTGAAACAGCCTCCACAAAGTGGAGGTAAGGTTGCGTACATCTACCCTCCCAGACCTCACCTAGTGGGAGTCACGTGCATTGGCCGCCCTTTTATAACTCTTTTTCTTCAAGATATAAGCAATATGAAATACCAATATATTTAGTATGTAAAATATTAATTTGGTAATATTATGTGTGATTTATATCAAATGCATAAACATCAACTTTCATCTATTTTCTAGCTATGGTTACAAAAATTTTAGAAGAACATATGTTTTTCAAAATGTGTCAATGAAACAATAAACTATGGTTTGAAAATAAAAATACATGCAAGATTTTTTAAGTATAATTATTGATTGTTAATAACATTATAAATTTAAGAATTGTGCAATTAAAACTATATGTCGTTATTTTAAAATTTTATTTTATTACTTATTTTCGCCCCCTCCAGCATTTATTTTTTGGATCTAGTATGAACACGAGATGGGGGTGGTGATGAGGGGGCAGTGGAGGTGCTACTGGTGGGGATGTTTTCTTTGGGGTGTTTTTGTTTCAGCTAGCATTGAATTATATGGTGTTAGTGTAATTGTTTATGCATTTGAAGAGATTGAAGTGGTTGGTAATGGTTAGTGTAATTGTTTATGCATTTGAAGAGATTGAAGTGGTTGGTAATGGAGGGTGGAAATGAACGTGGTGGTGCTGGTGGGGGTGACAAGGGTGGTGGTTGAGATGGAGGTTGGAAGAGGGGGAGAGGGGGGGGGGTTGATCAATGATCAACTTATCTGAAGGGTAAATTGTAAAAGACCAGTTTGGGGTTTACTCTATATTTAATAAAACCACGATTCCTATGGACCACTTGTAGCCAAAAGAATTCCCATCATGATAAAGCATCAGGTCAAAGCATTCAATTGCTATCAACTTAACACCTACCATCAGAATAATAGCTTCCTAATAAAGAACAAAACTGGAATACACGTCTGTTCCTGTAGAACAGCACACTGTGTTTGGATTCAAGGTCATTAACTCTCAGCAAGTTAGAAACAATGATCCTGTTAGGTACCTGGTACTCATGGAGAAGAAATGAACTAGAATAGAGCAAATACAGGAGTATATTCTGGAATTGACAACTCTGCTACTCTATCAGTGTGATATGTAGCTTGGAGGAATGAAATAACAAGGAGTGATTGCAAAGAAACAGTAAAATAAGTATGGCACTTTGAGAGGCCAATTCTCTAACAGTGTAGCACTTTGAGATGCCACAGCTCTCCTAATTCCAATCCTCACAACCTGATACACTCCCCTTAGGATACCTCCCATCTGTATATTTCCTCTGCTCTTCCCTAACAGAATCAGACCCTATTGTCTCTCCTATCCTAACCTGCCAGCTAAGCGGGGTTAGTTAGGATATTCTTTTCCTCACTTGTGCCACATGGCCCTCTCAATTTCAGCACTCCTTTATCCCTGGTAAATCTCTAATACTAGGGATAATATTTACATAATTTGGGACATTACTATCATCTGCGGGTTCCTAACAGATCCCTACACTATAAAATGGATGAAATGAGGCCACGAACTGGCAGGAGAGAACCTAGAGAAGAAAGGACAAAAATGGAATCAAGACATGCGGGCAGCAGGCAGGTGTGGAGGAATCAGACAACCAGTCTTTGAAGGCTGGTTGGTTGGGCAGAGATACTTCAAACTAGGTGCGCCAGCGAACTAGAAGTGACAATGTTTCTGGTGGCTGAGGCTGATGCCATCTTCTGACGACTCAGACAATCAAAATTTGAAAAAACCCTCCCTTACATTTATTTAATAACTGAAAAAAGTATTACTATAATTGCTTCACTTAATCTATCTTTTTACATGATTATGTTTCATAATACCTTTATGGGGATGAGCCTTGACGCAATAGCAAGGTTGCTGCTCTTGTGACCTAGAAGTCACAGGTTCAGATTCTGAAAACAGTCTTTCCTCAAAATGGGTCAAGGTTGCGTACATCTATATTCCCGAGACCCCACCAAATGCGAGCCTCGTGCACGGTCTTTTTTATGTTCTGTAACACCTTTTTGAGTGCAAGCACATGCACACGTTGCTCACATGGTAGTGCAACCTGGCATCTCTCCTAGCCCCTTTGCTTATGTCCCCAATTGTATGCTCCTTCTAGCTGGGAGTATTTTATATGCTTTTCCAGGGTTCTTCTGTAGATAACTGCAATCAACAGGAGGATTTTCCTAATTATACCCAAATGAAAAGGCGTGGCATTCCATATGTCAATTTCTGTTTGGCGGATAGATTTATGCTCTATAATATTCTTCCATCCTTTTCCAATTCTCCACTTCTTCACTAGTTTCTCACCAATTTTACCCTAGTACAAGTGTAAGGTTGCGTAATTGCAATTTGTATGGTGTTTAATGAGAATTACTTCTAAGTGGTACATGATACGTGTGATGTGCATTTCATTCTGCCTTTAGTGAATTAACAAATATTATAGTTATTGTTAACTGAAATTATTTATTTTTTTCCAAACTTTTTAACAGGGTGGCGTCTCGACTATTTCCTTGTTTCAGAATCCATAGCTGACAAAGTTCACGATTCATACATTCTCCCTGATGTTACTGGTAGTGATCATTGTCCTATTGGCCTCATTCTCAAGCTTTAGTAAGCGATGATGAACTCTGTCTGAGCCGAGCTTGTAGGAAACGTTGCTTTGACTTGTAATTTATGAGCAAGCCTATTTATCGATAACAAAATGCTTTTGTTTTCCTTTGGTTTGCTGTCTTGAAAAAAAATCTGCAGTCCTTGTACATAATAATCCATGATTTTGACTAAGCTATCAGAACTTTGCTCAGGGAATCAAATCCTTTAATGGAAAGGACGCTCAGAAATTTGAACTAAAATTGACAATCCGTCTTGAGAAAAAGAAATTTGTCATTTTCGTAGGAATATATCATTTCTTCAAATTGAGGGAATATCACAAAGGATTTTGAGGTTTTTTTTTTTAATTTTATATATGGGTTTTGAATAAATTTTATTCTAAAATGAGATTGTGGGAAAATTTATACAAATAGTGTTTAGTTATATTATATTATTTTTTATTAATATAGCCAATGATAAGTTTATTATTATATTTTTTATTAAATTTGGGAATGACAAGATTATTTTTAAATTATTATTTAATCAAAATTTGACATTGGCAAGATTTAAAGACCATAAGTCAGCAATTTATTTTTAAACAACATTGTGGTGTATGTGGGATCCTACATAGACCGTTCCTATCATAAAACATTGGGGTAAAATTTTAGTTTCAATTTGTTTATCTTTAATATCTTTTGTAATTTTGTTTGGTTAGTGGTGAGGAAAATTTCGGGAAGGGGTAAGTTGCAACAAGTCAAAGGGAGCCAGCTGGGATTATAGAATGCTCAGCTGGACAATGGGACAAAAGTGGAGTTTGTTATCCATCGAGGACAGATGGCATCGGATCCACAAATTATGGATGCTTCAAGCACGAGGGAGAGAGTGTCACGTGCATGGCTCAAGGACTATGTGACTAAGACCAATGTGGTGTTAACCTTCCCCTTGAATTTCTCTCTTGTTCTCCCCCTGATTATCCTCTTCTCTATATCACATTCCTCTTTCAAGGTAATCGAAGCTACTGTGGAGATTCCTTGAATCATCTATCTGTCCTATTTTATTACACTTACTGTTATTTCCATTTCATTTACTTGTTGCACAGTAAATCAGAATCTTACTGTGTTTCACCCTTATTTTACATATTAATTGATATCCCTTTCTGTATTTCGGTTGCTATTGTTTCATTCATTTTTTGAGTTTGTGAATGCTACATTTGTCCAGTGAAAGCACCAAATGTAACACTTTCACCAACTGAGAAAGTGAATGGATCAGTGGCAACCAAAATACAAAAAGGGATACTTTGATTAATATGTAAAATAAGTTTGAAACACGGTAAGGTTCTGATTTAATGTTCAACAAGCAAAGGAAACGGAAATAGTAATAAGTATAATGAAAATGAGATAGAAAAATGATTCAACAAATCTCCACAACAGCTTCGATTAACTTGCATCAAACAGGACAGTGGATTGCCGGATAAGTTGTGCATTTGTGGATTTGGTTGGGCCTCCAAATCAAATGGGTTATAGTGCAAGGTTGCAAACTGTTAAAAAAAAAGGAAGAAAAAAGAACAGGTAAATGGGCCACCAGTTTACTTGCACGGCTGGCTCATTTAACTCATGGGTTACCGTAAATGGGTTTTTGTTAAACAAGATAAAATTTTAGGCCCGACCCATCTATTTTTTATGGGTAAATGGGTTAGCTTGATGGGCTTGGCTCATTTTGATGGTCTTACACATCAGTATGTAGTTTTTGAGCCTTGTACTTGACACTCTCCCTCATCTTTCTTCAAGCACCCATAATTTGAGGATCAGATGCTGTTTTGATAACATATTCCCCTTTTGTCCCATTTTCCAGCTCAACATTCTCCTATTGGTCCACATTAATCCTAGCTGGCTCCCTTTGAATTGTTACAAAAGTTTGTTTATCTTTAATATCTTATGTGATTTAATATGGCCAACGAGTATTTGGCCTCAACTGCATATACAATTGTTTGAAATGACAATTTCAATATTTACCATAAGTGGATCTTACATCAATTAGGTAGTTTGGTAGAGGGACAGAAATAGAAATACAGAAATAATGAAGATAGTAAAGACATACACAAATAATAAATATGTATAATAATATAATAAAGTAAAAAAATATTAAATTTCTATTTTAATCTGTTCTGACTTTTTAATGGACAAAAATTTTATATTTTTCTGTCTCTATTCCTATCTCCATTATCAAACATATTTGTGTCTCCAACGCATTTCTGTCCCTATATTATTAACTAAACGCTGCCTTGGTGCTGATTGTTTTAGCTTTTCATGATAGAAACATGTGTCGCCAAGAGAGTATGTGAGGAAATCTTAGAAAAAGAAACGAAAATTTAGGTGGTGGATGATTTGCTCCCACTTGTTTTGGAGCATCACATAATCCTCATTTAATTACAACAAATTTACTAAGTTAAACCTATTTTAATTTTTAGTTCCTTCACCATCTTTCTTTCATCTATGTTTCTGTTAGCCACCACCGTCGCCTCTGACCGTGGCTCTATCATTACCATTGCCGATCCCACCAGCATCGTCGCCTCCAACCAACCCATTGGTATCACCACTACTTGATAGTTGTGCGCTTGTTTTTTATACACTAGATTTTGGAGAAAATCTTCATCACTCTGAGATCTTTCTTTTTTCTTTTTTTCACTTTTGCTTCATATTGATGAGTTTTACACGCCAACAAAAAAAATGGGTTGTGCTTGAATAGCTCTTTTTTTTTTACCGAGTCAACTTGTTGGGATTAGACCTAGTTTTCCACCATCATGTTCATTTAGTGAACCACCTGCCCACATAGTTCAAACGCTAAAGTTGTGTACTTTCATGCGGGTTTCATGGAATTTCTTCATCTGGATTGACGTAATTCCCTTCGACTACTGAGATTTTTCACCCTTCAAGTTCCGTTGTGAATTATGGTTCTCTCTAATTGCAGAAAGGAAAATTTTGGCACAGAGATAAGCTCAGCTGAGGTTCGGTCTTCTCCACTATGTTTGGTACCGATTTCCATCGATCTCTGATACTCCTGGAATGAGATAGTGGTTACTTGATGAAGAGACACACCATGACTTTTCTCATAGCAGTTACTTCTCTCAAAATGCATATTCTAGAAACTTGTCGATTTACTTTCCAACTTGATCTTGGATGCTGGTCGGAAGTTGTGTGCTAAGGTAATGGTGGTGAACGGTGTGCAAGAACCCTCAATATCTGCGGCGTGCATTGGCTGCGAGGCAGCATAAGGATTTAGGGAGACTTTTGTGCTTTTGACATCTTTTTTATATTTTAATAAATTATTTATAGTTTGAAAAATTTATTTATAATATTTCTAGTTATTGATTGTAGCCATTTATTCAATTTCTTTCTATATCTAATGGTTGAAATTAAAGGAGCATCACAAGCTCCAAATCAGGTGCGGGAGCAAATTATATCCGTCACCTGATACTTGTACATTGCTAATGGACATCCTCGTCCTAAATCAATACCCTTGCTATGATATACTGCATTGCCTTTCTTAAATATATTTTTATGGAAAATTATAGTTTATTCCCTTGAACTATAACTTATGTGCATTTTAGATCTTAAAGCTTAAAAATATGCAATTTATCCTTCTAAGCTTTCTTGAATGTGTAGTTTGACTATTCCACTAAGTTTTTCACTAATTATTAACAAAAATATCATAAATTTAAGAAAATTTAGCATATTGGATTGCACAAGTAGAAAATTTTAGGGGGTCAATTTGTACAAGTTCTAAAATTTAGGGGCTATAGTACACTTACTTTGATTAAAATGCACATTTGTGAAAATTTAGGGGATCGATTTCCATCTTTTTAAAGTTTAGAGTTTAAAGTGCAATGACCTATAATTTAAGAGGTTAAAATGCAATTTTTCCTTTGTTTTTATTGCAACTTTTCTTCCCTTTCTCAAGATGTCGAACATGTTAATGTACAAACTAAATAACAATGCTCTTTAGAAAACGTGATTTGAAATTTGTATTATGTTATTGGGAGATTTGAGCCAAACTTGCTATGATTTTGAAAGTAAGCAAATTCTACAGTGGGGAAGAATGAGTTTGGGACTATGTGGTCCTTGGCATTATTATAATAAAAAATAAATCTTTAAATTACATATATATCCTTTGCTTCAACCTCCCACTCTTTCTTTCTCCATTGCACCCCATTTCCAGATTCCCCCATCCTATCTATCTTCCCTGTGCCCCATCTTCCTTCCCACCCTGCTCTTTTTTTCCTTCTCTCTCTATTTTTTTTCTTCCCTTTTTTTCCTTTAATATGGCAGTCTCTCTCTCTCTCTCTCTCTCTCTCTCTCTCTCATTGTACAACCACCATCCCGTACCAGCCTTGATCCCCTTCATCCCTTTTTCAATTTTTTTCCTTCCTCTATCTACTACCTATTAACCTTGACACGACTAATAATTTTACAGCCAAAATCTCTTCTTCAATGTATGAAGGTGGGTGACTTGTGGGAGCCTCCTTTTATGTGTGTTATGTGAAATGTAAGTAAGGATGAATTTTTGCCTAACTTGCAGAGAGGTGTCCAAGATGTAACTAGATACAAATTCTCAAAGAGATGGGTGGGGACTAAGAAGGGGAAACTAGGAACAAGAGGAAAGAAAAGGGAAAAATGGAAACAACGCTTTGACAAGAATTATTTTAATAGTAAAATATAAATATTAGTTTATCATAGGATTATTTTTATTATAAAATAAAATTTAATTTCAATCAATTACAACCATTAGATTGTAATTTTAATGATTCAAATTCAAGGACCATGTGCTCCCAAACCCCCTCTTCCCTACCAAAGAACTTGCCTTTGAAAGCAACAAAAGTTTGGTATTTTTAAAAAGAGAAATGTTTGTTTGAATTCTTTTATGAAAATATCATGCCGACACACAATTTCCCATCCTTAATTTTTGTGTGGCCCCCACTTAAAAGGAAAAGGTTTTTCTATTCACCCTTGGATTAATATTGGTGTCCATGGACATCTCACTTTGAGTGGTTCAAATAACACCATTCTAAAAAAGTGAATGATAAAAATCATGACTTTTACCACACATCTAAAAATTCTTAAGTTATAATCTTTGAGCATTATATTAGAACTTTCTATCTTTCTTCCCTAACCATCACCTATTCGCTAGAAGCATCACAAGGTCTGATCTATCACTTTCCCCTTATTACGACCCGCTTTGGGAACGTAACCATCACATGAGGGTCTAGGTCCCTACATAAGCCATCTAGGTAGCGTGTTTTGCTAAATGCATACAATAACATGACTTTCATTCTTAAAAACATGAGTTCATCTAAATTTTTATCAATTTCTTTATTTAGATCATAATATTTGAATTTATAAAACCAGAGTATTTCCACATCCATAAACATGAATCAATCTTGATCAAATTCAACATGGGCTATGAAATTCATGAAAACATAAACTGTTTCATTCAGGTTCTTAATCTTAATCTGAAAATCGGTTTAATACTTGAAAAATAAATCATAAATACATAACTAGCTTGTTACATAAATTTTAATCACAATCTACATTTCCAAATCCATACATGAGTTTTGAAAATAAATATATATAATCTTAAAATAGGATGCATGGTTTAAATCCTACTACACATCTATTGAATCATTCTAATATAACATGAATCTAAACTAAGCCTTCCTGCAATGTAAAGCTCACCATTGGAACAGTTGCAGACTATTGAACGGTTAATGAATGATAACTAACCTAACTGTGAGGAGGAAGGGAGAGGGGTGAGTCAATCGACTCAGTGAATGGATTCTCACGCACCACCCACATGGGACAACCAACAGGAGATATATGTGATATACATGCATAACAAAACTATTTTATATTTACATACCTAGTTACATAGGAAAACACTAAATTCATGGATTCATTGGAAAGCTTTTCCAAATTTATAGTATTGCATGAAATCATTCTAAACTTGTGGTGTAGAAAATACTAGAGAAGCAGTAATCTCTAGATATATATACATGCAACTAGCAAAAACATGTTTTTACTATTATATATGTAGCTATATAAAAAAAAAACATTTACAAATTCCATAAATAGCAATTCCTGTAATCCTCAAAAGCGATATAAATTACTCTAAGAGAATTAGGGAAGAAACAAAATTCTAAGCAAGTTATAAAAATGTGATACTATGTCCCTTGCGAACACGAGCATCTAATTGATAGCAAATGGTTCCTCACGAATTGCGTTCCTCGTAAACAAGCTATGGGCACCTAAGTAGGTTCTATCTCTGTACTTTAGGGAAAAGGGTGATTTCCCCTCGTGGGCAACATGGTATACTAAGGTTAACGAGAATACTGCGTTAACTCATTGCTCTATTTCTCTCTAATTCATATTTCAAAACTAACTTGCATTTAACTAAATAAATATGAAGACTTTGAAAACTCTTAAAGCTCTGGATTCATATAACTATAACAATCTAATTTTAACATAACTGTGCCTATGAAATTATGCTCAAAAGATCACTAGCTTGTAGGCATCGTGGTTTCAAAAGTCCACAATATATATATATATATATATATATATATATATATATATATATATATGGCAGTTGCTATGAATCGTCCTAAATTTCAAACTTTCAATATTATGAACTGAAATTCCAAATCATATATCTTAGCTGACATGCTTTCATACACTTGGAAATTCCAAAATTGTATTTCATAATCACATGACTCTATAAGTATGGTAGTTCCAAAATCATAATAACTTCTTTGTTCATGAAAGCCATATTGTACTTTGCTCAACATTTTTCCAATATAAATTAGCTTGATAATTTAAAACATAATTTGAAATCTCAAGTTTTGAAAACATAGAAATATCATAAATCCATAAAAGATATTTTTGACAACTTTGGCAACATGCTAAAATATATATATTTTACAAGAAATCTTTTCATGAACATATAAAACATTTTCATAGCATACAACATATCAATCATGGTCCCATGATTTTCTAAAAACATACTTTTCATGCTATAATCCAAAAATCATAATCTTTGTTTCTAAATTTGTATGTAGCAGCCATAATGCTAGAAACATAATTCTAATGATAGAAATAAGGCCATGTGTTTAAACTCACTCACGTTTGGAGTGTGTGGGTACTAGCAACTTGACCTTGAAAGCTTAGAATGACACCAACAACTGTCATAGAGTCACAAACAACTCATGAGCACTATAACATCCCCTGCTTTATGATTGCAGTCCACAAACCAACACGGGTCTTTTGAGCGTGCTTTATCCTCACTCACATGCTTCCTAGGAAAACTTTCCAAGAGGTCACCCATCCCAAAATTACCCAAGTCAAACATGCTTAATTGTGGAGTTTTTTCATGATGGGCTACCGAAAGAAAGATGCTTCTTTGTGGCATAGGTAATACCAATCAATTCATATAAGTCCTGGGTAACTTATAGTCTCATACCATAGAGAACTCAGAATCCCTCTCATTCTGTGTGTAATCGGTTCATTCTACCCTCCACTTAGAGGCAGGAGCCACTCCTTGTCGTGCCTTCTCGCATCGTGATCACTCCTTGCTTCGTCCCTACGTGTTACATGCCCACCAGCTGCACTTGGTTCATCCCGAACCACACCGTACTAGAAGAGGTGTAGGCTCTGATACCATTTGTAACATCCTCTGCTACTTTATAGATTGACAACTATCCCTACAAACTAATACAGGCTTTCAACGTGCTTTGTCCTCATTTACACGCTTCCTGGAAAACTTCCAAGGAGGTCACTCATCCCAAAATTGCCCCAAGTCAAGCATGCTAACTGTGGAGTTCTTTCACGATGGGCTACCGAAAAGAAAGATGCATCTTTGTGGCATAGGTAGTACTAATCAATTCATATAAGCCCTCCTTACTGTATAGTCCTATACCTATATAGACTCAGGATCCTCTCATTTTGGTGTGTAATCCTGTTCATTCATGTATCCCTCCACTTGGAGGTAGGAACCGCTCCTTACCGTGCCTTCTCACAAGTGATTACTCCCCGCCTCATCCTCTGCGTTACAAGCACACCATAAACACACTAAGAACAGCTTTAAAGACATTGGGGAGTATCAAACTTGACAACATTAAGAAATAACAACACCTAACTTAAGAGCATAAATGAATAGGAAGAAAGAAAGCATAAACTAACATAAATTTCTTACCTTGAAGCTTGTAAGCGAGGTAGATTGAGTGAGGATAAGAATGGGAGGTAGAAGAGTGAGCTGGAGTAAGGGTTTTTAGGTTTTGGGGTTAAAAACGTGTAAAGGGGTTTAAATAGGTGGGGATCTCATAAAAACAAAACTATGTCATTTTAGCACTTGGTACATCGTACTTAACCTAGGGAAAAGGATAGCTCATAAGCCTCGCTAGGTGAGCTCGCGCATCGGGGACCTCGCATAGTAAGTTCTTAGCCTTGCCAAGCAAGCTCGACAAGTTCCAGAGCCCTTCCAAAAAAAAAAGCCTCGCCAAGGAAGTTAGCTCGCCTCGAATGAGCACACGGGAGCAGGAGGAACCCGTTTTGCACTTTCCATGACTTTGGTGGTTTCTGGGCCTTTTCGGCAACAGGGTGGGTCCAGAGGGATTCTAAGAATGTACTAGACCTATCTAGGGAAATGTGAACCTAAGGTATTACACTTCTCTCTCTCCTCTAACTTCTTTCTCTCCCCTCTCCCTCACTTTGCATGGCCTCAACATTTTTCCTTAATAGTGTACTCATGTGCTTCCTCACATTTTCCTAATTCAAAATAAGATTTTACTACTGCAACATGAGTTGAAATACAAAGTTCTGAACCCTTTTAACTCATTTTATCAAGAAATTTAAACTGAATCAACCTGTGAATTTTACAAGATAAGTTAATAAGAATTTGGATTGCAACCACTTTTTTGCATCTACTTTACTAAATCCCTTGATCTTTCACAATCATTTCTCTTGCATTTTATAATGGTTCTTCCTCCTATTTGTTCATACCACAAATTCATCTATATCAAATAATACCAAAAGAACCTCAATAATTGATGTCACTAACAAAGACAAGTCCATCCTTTCAAACCGAACCCAAAATCATTCACATCCTCCCACAGTGAGATGAAACACAGTCTAAGATGGATTGAATATTGCCACCATCATGTCTTGTAGCCACACTTTGCTTCAACTCCTCATCTTTGTGGACCATTACACTTCTACCACCCTTTCAGCATTGCCTATAGGGACACATCTAGCTTGGCAACATTCAACTTGATTCCAAGGACATGCTTGGAGTAATTCATTGATGGCATGTTCATGGTGGTGAGATATTTAACATAATGGGTAAGGTGGTAGTGAGAGAGAGAGAGAGAGAGAGAGAGAGAGAGAGAGAGAGATGTGGAAGATATGGTAAGAGTGGAAAAGAGAGAAGAGACAATGTGATATTTATAATATATCTTAACTTGATGGTATATTGTTTCATCAATGTCATCTTGTCCGTTTGATTAGTCGAATGTGTGGTACATCATACTTAACCCCATGTTAACTTGAATGTGTTGCGAAGGAAAAGGAAAGAATTTCTCTCTTTTGTCATGGGGTTTAAGAAATACAAACTCAAGAGTGTTATAACCTGGTCTATCTCCAATATGGACTATGATGGTCCTTGTGGATGTTTTAAAGATTTAAAACATTAGGTTTCATATTGTAAAATTTAACTATTATCTAAATTACAAGCTCTTGACATACATCACACTTAATCTATATTAAGGAGAAGAAGTACCAGTTAAGTGAGAGACTTGATGGTTAAAAGAAGAGAGATGGTGATAGAGGTGATGATAACTTTAATATGTGAAAATCGATGTCAAGGTGACATACTTGATGATTAAGGTGTCTGTATAAATACAGAGCTGATTTCTCATTGTCATGGTAGTCGAAGTAGTAGACTGAAAGCAATAAGAGTGTTCATGATTGGTGATAGGAGAGTCCTTACTTACTCGATGGAGTAAAGCAATCAGCCTTTGTTTATATTGTGGAGTAAACCCCTTAAAATGATCCCTGTCAATTTTTGTCAAATGAATTAGTCCCTAGATAAAGGATACTAACACTAAGTCCCTAAATTTTAAAATGTCAAACAATTTAGTTCCTTTGTCAAGTTTCTTCATCAAATACTATAACATGATCTCATTAAGTAATTGACGTGACATTATTCTCCACCCTATCATCGTAGTCACTTTCACTAATAAAATGACGTCGTTATTTAGGTTAGAATGCATTTACAATGAAATTGGTGAGTGAAATTAGGTTTTTGAGTGTTAGGATGAGACCAAAAAGCGACACTGTTTTATTAGATGGATTGATTAGAATGATAAGATGGAAGATGACGATACAACATTAACTAATAATGACCAATGTCATAGTATTTAACAGTAGAACTCTGACAGATGGACTATATTATCTGACATTTTGAGAAATATTAAGGACCATAGTGTCAAAATTTTTTCTTCAGTAGGAACTAATTTTTCCAACATAAAAATTGATAGGGACCATTTTTTATGGAGTGGGTTTTGTAAATGTTGGCACAAAACCCTCTTTATGTTTGTAGACTTGAGGCTCAATGTTGATGTAAAGATTCTAACTCTTAATTTTTTGCATAGTGTCTTATTTAGTCATAAGGTAATAATAAAGCTAAACATGCTTTGAACATGCTTGATGTGAGATTTGTTAATTGTTTTCTATGACATTTGGGTAGTTGTGCTATGAACTTGTGTTGTTATTTGTAGTTGACATTGTTGTAGCATGAACATGAGTTTTGCACTATTTTATTTTAGATATTCTGAAAAAATTGTGGTTGCTTAATCCCTCTCCATCCTTAACCATTGTCGAGGGTTCAATCCTTACCACAAGATTGGAGCAACTTTAAATCCTATGGTCAATGTAGCATCCCAAATTTTTACTATTTTTGAAAATACATTATAAGATTAGAATAAGAATCTTCTAATTGTTATGTACGCAGGAAATACTATAACCTTTATGTTCAAAAGTTTCTATTCATTTTTTGTAATATTTAGTGTTGCTATAATTTTATAGAAGTTATGCATATGGTTCTCTTATCTTAGTTGTTATTCTTAGA
This sequence comes from Dalbergia oliveri, assembly GCA_030441495.1. Lineage (NCBI taxonomy): Eukaryota > Viridiplantae > Streptophyta > Magnoliopsida > Fabales > Fabaceae > Dalbergia > Dalbergia oliveri. The sequence continues at coordinate 23,816,716 of JAMLFY010000012.1, read as the reverse complement.
TATCAATTTCATGTTTATGACATTGCTATACCATTACATATTTTGATTCACTAACACAATAATTCTCCGTAAGATATGTTTTTAGAAAATAAATTTCTCTTCTCCCCTATTTGTGCAACATGCCAAGAGGCCTTTTATATGACCATAATTGTATCTCTTATATTTATTATCTTCTTATTGGAATTATGTAAAGTTTATTTAATCCAAAAATGTTTGTGAAAGTATGATCACAAATACATGCTACTACGAAAGTACTTTTGGGAAATATTCTGGCTAAGAAAGACTTGATACTTAAGTAGCCTAATGTGACTCATCTCTCTTTCTTAGGAACCTACTAAGTACACAATTCATAGATAGTATAGATTCTTTCACTATACAATTGTAGACAAAAAGTAAATAAAAATGAGAATTATTATAATATTAAGATAAAGTGCTTTATAATTTGTTAGTATGTTTTATACCTTGATTTTTCATGGAAGAAAATGTTATAAGATTTATGCACTATAATGTTTAAGAGAATTATTAAAAAATATTGGGGAGGATCCTAAGGAAAACATGGTGACCCTCAAAAGGTTAAAGGAATAAGCTCGTATCCAAAGTTATTAATGTTAAGAGTGATAATAGGTAGATCCCATGGCTGGAGGTAAGGTATACCTATGGCACGTAAATAATAGATCCCATGGGTGGTCGAAAGGCCTACCCATAGCATGAAATGACAAATAAAAGAAAGGAAAAGTTAACATATGCATACTTGCATTATGAAAAATTAATTGCTCATGCATGATATTTCAAGAATAAGTGATACTTATGTTGACAAGTTGATTGCTCATACATGATATTTTCGAAAGTGAACGATACTTATAGTTATGTTAATGCTCCTACAATGTTACCATGTCGCTTATGTTTATGTTTATACATGTTTAGAAAAATTTGTGGTAAAAAAAGAACCCACTTTGGCTAATAACAATTTCAAAACTTAAAATTGATTGTCTTATGCATGTTAACTTTTATAATAACCCTGAAGTGGCTAGAACGATGATAATGACACCTTAGTAACCTACTCAAAATTATAAAATCTTACCTCTGTTTCTTTTTGTGTCATCTCTAGACAAGAGTGATGGCTTTAGTGATAGCATTGATCCAAGTCACAGATGCAAATGTGGTTGTGGACATGGACGTAGCTTTTGAAGTTGTTTTATGTTTAATTTGGATTATGTTATTATTTTATAGTTTTATGTATTAAACTACTATGTTACTAACTTTTGATTTATAAATAAAAGTTATGTTTGGGTTTATGATAATGCGTTATTTTCTTTAGTATTTTGCTTTACAATTATGCTCTTATTAACATTATGGCTCATAGTCTTCTATTTCGAAAAAAAAAAAGAAATTAGTTGCTATTTTTCCTTAAACTATTTCAAATAATGTAAGGTTCCACTAAGGCTTAAGTGATAACTAATAAATTTGCATATTATGACCTAAGCCTAGTATGAATTTGTTAGGGTGTTACAACCCTTAAATGAGCCTACAATATATGAAGGGATTAGTCGCTGTTTGACAATGGATACCCTAAAAGACCAAAATATAAATTAAAGATGGGTAGGCACTTGAAGGAGAACTTGGTTCTAAGTTAAGAGCAATCAACCTAACCCATAAGCATGTCAAGCCACATGAGAGGGCTAGTATGATGGCATTGGCTTATGAGGTAGGCAAAGGTGGTGTGCATGGTGCTAATGGTAGTCATCACGATGTGATGTGAAGATCATTAACTAGGAAAAATTTGCAAACCTTGATTAAAACAAAATGTTTTTAAGAGAGTTTAAAGAAGATGAAATTAGATATTTAAATCAATGTTATTAACACCATCTCTGTATGGCAAGCAATGGATTGGTTTACTTGAACAGTTGAACTAGAAATGTGTTCAAAACTTTTTTAAGGGTAATGAGATTTGAACTCAAGATGTTAACCAAAAAATACCAAACATATCAAATCAAATACTAAATACAAATACAAAAAATGTTGCAATATAGGCCAATGGATGGCTATTAGAATGAGATACAATATAGGCCATATGGTTATATTTATGTCTTAAAAAACTTATGCGAGCTAGTAGGTTAGTTTGCTAACCTACGAACCTAGTCTATTTAGCCAGGAGTTTAAGTGGCAGTAGAAAAAAAAAAAATGTAGATTGACTAACTTAAAGTTTTGGGTTCATTTTCTTGCGAATTGCGGGTAGATAGATTTACTTATTATTACGACCTATATACCAAACTCTAACAAAGTCAAGATCCTTACCACTAGACCGTGTATGCAATGTATCATGATATTCCAATAATAATAATATATATTTTATACATGTCATTTTAATGTATTTATTTGAATTTTAATATTATATATATAATTATATTAAGTTAAATGGTTGAACTAGTGACCCAGGACTCAGGCACACCTTGGTTGAGTCAATTACCAAACCAAGTTTAATAACTATTATTTAAATGATTAAATTTGCAGGTTAATCTAATTATGGGTAGATTTATAATTTCAAAATTTTGATCCTTATATTTGTTGGGTCACATTTATGATTTTAAAAATTTTAAACATTGTACATCCTTGAACCATTCCTTTATTTTTCATCACTTAGGATGCAAGGAACATCAAGGTCCATAACATGTAACCCCCATGTAAGTCAGAACCTACAAGCTCTAAGGAATACTTAGATCAAGGTGTGTGGGTATCATGTATTAAGTGTGATACGATAAATCAATACTATACATTATGCCTCTTATAAGTGAAGATGTAGCATGAGAAATAACGGTTGAATTGTGCTTATAAATCTTTTACTTTTTTTTTTGGTTACAATATAAATCTTTTACTTTATAAAAACTTAAACAAAGTTTATCAAGTGTTTTAAAATAGAAGGCAGTGGAAAATCACAAGTTAGAAAACTTCAAAAAGTTACTTTTTGAAGTGTCCAGAAACTAAAACTTTAGAAACATGTTTAAAAAATGTTCATACAACAAAAATGAATAACAAATAACTTAAAGAGATAGGAAAAGAGGAATATCACTTTAGAATTTTATATTAATTCAGCTAAATACTGACATCAGTTTCAACAAATCTTTGAGTTCCACTATCAACCATTTCTAAACCCTAGAAGTAAGATATTTTTTTGAATAGCTTTCTTAAGTTATATCTCAAGTGAGCAATTTGTACAATCAACCTCACTCACAAGTAGTTTTATCCTTGCCACTCCAAGCTAATCTCACTCTAATCACTAATGGATCAAGGTAAAAGAGATATAAGGTTTGATGCTCAACACTCCAAGAAAACACTTAAGTTTCCTAAGATAATAATAGTGTATAAACAAATAGCTTGAGAGACTTTTTTCTAATCTTCCAACAAAGAATGTTTGCTAAGAATTACAAGAAAAGATTTCCTTTTTTAGAAACTAAAAAAATGAGAATGAACTATAGAAAGTATATGTATAGCTTTAACATTAATAGTGCAAAAGTTTTTTCATGTTTGAAGGCTTTCGCCTTTTATACTTGGATTTGAATTGGGCCATTGTCCCCTTGATCTTTTCCTTTTTGACACGTGTTGATCAATTTTTGTGTGTCCTAGGATTTGTTTTCTAGAAGCATAGATAGAGCTATGTCAATAATTGATAAATATTTTGAACAATACTTCAGAAACAACATCTTCATTCTGAGTGTGGTTTATGAACTTTTATTTATGTGAAGACCTTCTAGAAGCATAGATAGAGCTATGTCAATAATTGACAATACTTTCAATACAAACAACATCTTCATCTAATGTGGTTTATGAACTTTTATTTATGTGAAGACCTTCTAGAAGATGGTGAATATCCAAATATAAAGTTAATATGTCATTATCATCACTTTTAGAGGTTTTGACTTCATTTTAAATTCAAATAACTTTTAGTTTCTAATGATCAAGTGTAGTTTCTGATGCATGAAATGCTTTCTTATGTACTTCTACACTTTTTGAGCCTTTTATGTTCTATTTGAACCTTTCTCTGAGATGAATAATGAACTTTAGATAGTGTTGATATCCTTTAAGGATGATTGCAATGGAAATTGATGATGATGTGCTTGATTTGAACATGAGAAATCACTTTATCATATAGTCATGTCACTTTCTAAAGTCACAAGCCACTTTCTGAAGGCCTAGACTCACTTTCTGATGCTTTAGTCTTTTTTTTAAGTTTTTAATATACTTTAATTCACTTTCTGAACAATTTTCACTCTTTTAAGAAATTGAATCTCTTTGAATGAGATTTTAATCATGTTAAATCATGATGATGTGAAAAATATATCACAAATTGAATTATATGTATATGAGAGTTGACCTTTAAGTACTACAGAAACTCAAGCAAACCATTAGTCATTTCTTCAAAATATTTTAATAAATTTACTTTGTTGTCATTTAAAACCTAATCTACAATAGCTTTCAAGGATTTTGGAGCTAACACCTTTATCCATAATTTGATGAGACAACATTATAACCTTCTAAGGGGGCATTTGTTTCGAGCTATATATAACTATTCCCAGGAATGACTACTTGGGAATGATTGTTTCTATGCTTGTTAAATGTTTCATAAAATTATTCTCTGAACACCAATTATTCCTTGGAAAAGATTTTCTCCATAATTTAGTGAGATTTCATTCCCACAATAAATGGTGGGAATGAAACATTCCCATGACTTGGAAATGATAATTATTAAGCACAAATATCGAAAATATCCTTCAATTATTTGACTCCCTCGCCCCTCCTGGCCCCTAAAAAATTTCATTTACTTGTGCTTTAAAAAATTGATTGTTAATTTATTGATCAAAATATTTCTAATTTACGATTGTTTATTTTTTCTTTTTCCTTTTTTTAGTGTACTTTTCATTTGACATAGCTATTTTTTTTTAGCATTTTATGTGATTATTAGATTTGAATGAGATAAATAAATTTTAAAAATTAATTGTTAATTTTATATTAATCAAGATATATATATATATATATATATATATATATATATATATATATATATATATATATATATGAATTTATATTTTTTGTAGAAACACAATTTTTATTTTGTATGATAATAACAATAAATGTGTTAGGGATATTATCAAACAAGTTTTAAATTTATTATCA